>CABHPP010125187.1:0-75033 GCA_902168425.1 Peromyscus attwateri | reverse complement strand
GGGGGAGGTGGGGCTCTCCCTGACGTGCTCACAGAGTTTATGAGAGCTTTGTCCCTTCCGTGGGTATCTACATATCAGTCCAGGTAGGAAACTGGGACAATTAAGGGCTTGAGATGGGATGCACTGGAGACAGGCACCCAGAGGTGCCTTTTCTGGAAAGCAGATCTTGAGCAGTTTTTAGTATAAGACAGGAAGTGTGCTGGGCAATCTACAGTGGGGACCCTGGTTTATGCAGATGTTGAGGAGCCACGGGGACTAAGCCCTTGTGGGCACTGGGGAGCAGATCTGCCTGGCCCAGATGGAGTCCGAGCCCGGGTAGAATAAGGTAAAGAGGTTGAGGGCTCTGAAAGTCTGCATTTGAATGACAGGCTGTACAGGCTGGGACAACACTGGAGCGGTGACCCATGAACTCTGCTTTCTGGCCCCTTCCCGGTCACTTAAGTCCCTTTGAAGTTATGTTAGCATGATGGCCCCTCTGGGGAGCCCCGATCCGCCTCCCATGGCCTGTACAGCTGGGGTGTGGGGCATCTGTGTGCACAAGAGTCAGCTGGCAGGTGGAGAGTGGCCCAGCCCTCAGGAGGATGGTCCTCGGCTCAGCAGCTTGGGTCCTTTGTTTAGTTGGGAACCTGTCAGGCCAGAGGTCAGCATTTTCCTTGGAAGATATCAGAGCTTGCCGTGGCTGGCGGGGGTGGTGGGAGAGCAGGGTCAGGTTTCCAGGGAGATGCCTGGGATGAGGTCCTATCCCCATCAGTTCTCCACTACGTATGGTCTGGCCAGTGTCAGCAGGGTGTGACTGGCATTGCAGCGTCTGCAACTTGGTTACAGGTCTAGAGAGCTGAGCACCTAAGAGGTCTTTCAGAAGCCACACTGGAATCTCAGTCTAAGGATAAAGCACCTGAGGACCAGCTACTGGAAGAGCTAGGAACTGAACCTGGAGTCCTCATACCTTGCTCCTTAAGGGACCAGGAGAGCTGGGCATCAGTGAGACACGGCAACTGTGCCCCAACACCTTAGAATCCTGTTGTGTTTCCCTGGAAGCAGTGAGCTTGGTTTGGGTTGCAGTCAGTGCCTTTTGCTTGGAACCAGAGTGACAGCTGTTCTTCTGCACAGTGATAGCCATGTGGCTCCCTCACCATGTCACCTCCAGGTGCTTAAGGGGTGGTAGATGGCACTGGGCTCCAATGAGCACTGTGTTCTAAGAACACTGAGGCCAGAGGGAAACACACCCATGTGTAGAATAGCCTGGGATGGATGCAGCCAGCCTGAGGATGAAGAAGCCTGGACCACTTAAGGCTCTACCTGCCTCATCTGTCAATTTCTGTTCTCCAGGCCCAGTGAACCCGCTGGGGGTTCTTAAAATCACATACATACTTGTACATTTTTGGTCTTGTTTGTTTTGAGGCAGTCTTTCTGTGTGGTTCAGGCTGGCTTAGAAAGTCACAGTCCTCCTGCTTCAGCCTCCTAAATGTTGAGGTGACAGGCACACATCATCTTACTCAGCTATCTACCCACGTGTATGGAATCCTATCCTTCAGTCCTCCCCATCTGAAGTGGGCAGGGAGGTGAGCAGAATGGCAGGAGGGTGCAGAAGGAACTTCAGGCAGAATCTAGGCACTGTTCTAGCCCTTGACTCTGGGAGCAGGGTCGTCAGTGTTCAAGGTTTGCCACTGGACTCCTTCCCTTGACCTCAGATAGGCTCTTTATTTAACCTCCTGGAGCCATGATTTGAGAGAATTAGTCTTATGTAGTACTGATACTCAGTTAACTGAGATGGCACACCAAGTAGGGCACTCACCTGGGTGCCCAGCTCACAGTAGGTACCCATGACAACGTGGGCTTTGTCCTCTTCATCAGCACAATGGCTGAATGTCCATAACAGTGTCCGCCATTGTGGTTGGTGGTATGGAAAATAAAGAGAATGTCACATTCCAGGGTCATTCTATTACATAGGAAAAAGAGGACAGTACACAACTCACCAATGCGTGGAGTCACCTGTAAGGATGTTGCGGGGAAGTGACATCAAAAGTCTTTAGAGCAGTGAGGGTAGGATTATAAAAATGACCTCGTATGTTGCCACATGAAGATTTTAGATGCCACAGGGAACAAGCAGGAAGCCCTCCAGCCAGAGCCAAGCAGAAGCTCTGGAACCTTCTCTCTTCCCTCTCTCTTTCTGGGCTCTATCTGCTGGGCATCTCTTTCCCAAAGACCAGCAACTCTGGCTCGGTGGGTAAAGAATCCTCCACCCTCTGTGCTCACTGGACTATGTGGGATGCTAGAAATATTTTCAACCCACCAAAGGAGAAAGAATTGACCAAAGCTGGTGCCAGAATATTCAGTAAATTCAAAAGAGCCTTGTTTACAAAGAAAGTAGCCAGGCTGGGAGCTTCGTCTTCTGTTTGATACCACAGCCTGGTGTGTGGGGACTTTGTCTGGTCCTGTCCCCATTCTCAGGTCCACAAGAGGTTGGCCTGGGCAGGTTCTTAGGAAGTAAATTTCTCTTTCCTCTGTGTTGTTAGACTTAGATGCCCTCATGTGTCATCTGTAAGATGGCAGGGTGGGCATTTGATTTTCCTCAGGAGGATCCTTGAAGGAGAATTTTGTTTTGTTTTTGTTTTTGTTTTTGTTTTTCGAGACAGGGTTTCTCTGTGTAGCTTTGCGCCTTTCCAGGATCTCACTCTGTAGACCAGGCTGGCCTCGAACTCACAGAGATCTGCCTGGCTCTGCCTCCCGAGTGCTGGGATTAAAGGTGTGCACCACCACCACCCAGCGGGGAATTTGGTTTTTAGAAGGTGCTAATCAAGTCAGTTTATCAAGCTCAATGGAGAGACTTAGTTCCAAACAAATGAGGCTGTAAGTTATAAGTAAAATTTCAAAATGTTTTGAGCAATGGTCACAGTGTTAGAGCAGCAGGTGGCAGGCCATAACTTCTAAGGACAGCGGTCATTTGTGTATATTAATGATGATTTTTAAATTATTTGCTACTTTATATCTAAGGCTGATTTTTTAAAAAGGGGACCATTATCTTTATTCCTGTTCATTTGGTAATACATATGTTTAGTGTGTTTGTCCTCTCTATTTTCTTAAAGCTTGTTTACCCAGGTCATTAGTTATAAAAACATAAAATACCTTATCTCTGTGGTTTTCAAACAGAGTGCAGGTTATCAGACCCAGATTGCTGTGTCCACACAGGGTTCTGACTCAAAGTCTAGAATGAGATGCAGTGATTTACATTTTAATATGCTCCTGGGTGCTACTCCAGGATCCTGTTTTTAGATCACTTGGCCTAACCAGAAGGGCCTTTGGTCAGCTAATTCAACCCCTTGTACAACCCAGCAAACCGAGGCCCAGGGGGAAAGTGACTCCCGTGGTATCACATAATTGGTTAAGGAGACAGCTGGGAGCCCAGACAGTCCCTACGCCTATTCTAAGCGCTTCTGAGGAACTAGTGGACATGATGACAGATTTTTACCATCTTCTGGGGCTTTTGGGGTTCCAGATACGCTGGTCTCATTATCGCCTGTGATACAGCCATGTCTTTACTTCATCAGGGCAAAGCCTGGGTTGACAGTTTTAAATTATAATGTCATATTCATAACATAACATTTTCCCAACTGGGAGGCACGCAGCTGTGGTGGGAAGCACACTCAGGGTCATTACATCATTTCCCCACCACCCAGCCTTTTCTGAGTTCTGTTCCTTTGGTTGGTTTTTTGAACTGGTGTCCTGCCACGTAGCCCAAGCTGACCTGAACACCCCACCCCCCACCCCACCCCTCCCCCCCCCCCCCGTCCTCCTGCACCGGCCTCCCGGGGCCCCTCATCTTCCCAGACCGAAGCTCTGCTCATCATACAGCATCTCCCGACCCCTCCTCCCGCCACCCCTGGCAGCCACTCTTTCTGTTTTCTTACTAGATGAATGTGAGCGCTTTAGGAGGCTGATGTAAGGGGAGCAGTACCTTCTTTTCAGTGAGTGGTGTCATTTAGCACGTCTTGGACATCCACCCCCCGTTGAGGCATGCGTCAGCACGTCCCTCTTGTAATTGTCTAGCGTGCTGCTCGGCTCGAATGGGTTACCTTGTCTTTACCCGTCATTGGTCAGTGGACGTCTGGGTTGTTTCCATCTTTGAGTGCCCATGAAAAATACTTCTATGGGGCTGGAGAGACCGCTCAGTTGGTAAAGCGGTTTGCTATTCAAGTGTGAGGATCAGAGCCAGATCCCCAGAACCCATGTCAATGCCTGGTGGGTGTGGTGGCCTGCCTGTAATTCCAGCTCCCGGAAGCTGGCGGTGGGGATCCCTAGAGCAAGCTGGCTAGCCAGACCAGGCCTATAAGAAAGCTCTGGGTTCAGCTAAGAGACTCTGCCTGATGCAGAGTGTGGTAGAGCATGCCTTTAAAACCAGCACTTGGGAGGCAGAGGCCCGTAGATCTCTGAGAATTCCAGGCCAGTCTGGTCTCTTGCTAGGGTTATCTGGTGAGATTCTGACCCCTAAGTGAACAAACAAACAGGAAAAGAGACCCCACCTCAATGAACACCATAGAAAGAAATTAAAGGCTCCTGACATCGACCTTGGACCTGCACATACACACACTCACAAACATGTTCTCTCTCTCTCTCTCTCTCTCTCTCTCTCTCTCTCTCTCTCTCTCTCACACACACACACACACACACACACACAGACCAAGCACATAAAAGAAGATCTCCTGTGGACATGCTGTACAGTGCCTCTCAAGGTCTTGCTTTCAATTCTTTTGAGTGCAAATATGGAAATGGACGCACTGGATCACGGGGCAAATCAGCGCTTAGGTTTTTGAGGAGCCTAATTTGCTTTGGATTCTGTAGTTTTGAGGCTGGAAATAGGGATCTGCAATTAACAAACGAGAGGGGAAGCAGCCCAGAACGGACCCTGGCTCCTCCCCATCTGGTGCTGCTGTAAAATGGCAATCGACCGCCCTGAGGCCTCGCAATAAAGTGACCTTGTTATTCACAGTTCACAGCCAGGGCTTGCAAATGGTCTCTGGGGTTTTCTCTGCTCTGTGCTTGGTTCTCTTCCGACCCCTGTCATCAGTCTGTGTCCGCATTTGTCTTGTTTGTGCCTTTGGGCATTCATCTATTGTATTTCTGTCGCCATCTCCAGTGGGTGCCACCAACGCTCTTCCCTGAAGAGCAGAAAGAAACAGTGACCAAAAGACAAAATTCAGGAGTTTAGTTTAAGAGCTTTTATTTTGTGACGTTAAAATCAGATAGAAAAGAAGTGGGGGGACAGGGAACAGGGAGTGGAGAGATGGCTCAGTGGGTAAGAGCACTGGCTGCTGTTACAGAGGACCTGGGTTCAATTCCCAGCACCCACATGGCAGCTCACAACTGTCTGTAACTCCAGTCCCAGGATCCAACACCCTCTTTGGCCTCTGCAGGCACTGCACAAATATGGTGGACAGACAAACATACACATTTTTACACACACACACACACACACACACACACACACACACACACACACGTATGTATTTAAAGCAGAGAATAAAAACAGATCAGTTGTTTCAAAATTATTGCCCTTATAGGGTTGAAGCACAGGGGCTTTCTTGTTACCAGGCCTCAGGTTGACTGGAATCTTTGAGGCTGGCCTTCCTCCTGAGATAAACCGGAACCCGACTGGAAGCAAACCCGGAAAAGGCCTATTGTTTCCGCTTCTGTGTTTCTCTTCCGATGCATCACCTTTTCCAGATCAAGGCAGCCAGATGTCTCCCCTAGTGTGTATAAGCCCTGTTTCTTTTCCTCAGGTTAAACTGGAGGCTCCAGGCAGTTCCCAGATCCCAGGAATAATCAGGGAAGGCAAATCTGCCAGGTGGTAATTGGTGATAGTTATCTGGCGGCTGGGAGCTGTCATCGGTCTTCAGTCTACAAATTTGTAGAATCCGGTAAGATCCTGGTGTGCTGCTAATTGTATCCAGACTCCACCTTATCTCAGCGCAGAGCTTAAAAGGGCAATTTCCCCGCACTGACAGCTGCCTTACTTATGCTGGGTTTCCGTGTGTAAAAGAGAAAGGAGGCAGAGTCTGACGGGGAGAGCAGAAAGGCCCTGTGGGTCTCCCTAGGTCTGCTTAGGACAGAGCACCAGGACAAACTGTCTGACTTTCCTGCAGGACCCACAGGAAGAGTTATTCAGCACTTGAGATCCCCGGCATGGTGGCTGTGAGGTGTCCCCTTGGTAACAGGACTCCTTCCTCCACCCACTCAGTCAAGAACTGCTACAGAGCTGGGCTGGTGCAAGGAGTAGCCTGGGCTCTGCAGCTGTGTGAGACTCCATGCTCTATCCCCTTCTGCGGCTCTCATGTGACTGAGGATACTAAACTACTCTTCTTGGAAAAACAAAACAAGCCTTAGGGTATCCAGCCACCCTAAGATTTTATCCTATTTTATAGGATAATAAAGCAAGCAGTGACCCCCCCCCCCCCCCGCCCGGACACACGCACCTACATGCACTGGTTTCTGGTATGAAGAAATACTAGAAGAAGGGAATAAAGGAGGAGTGTTTCAAGTTTAAATGAAGAAATAAGAAAAAAAAGATGCGTGTGTCCTTAGCAAGCAGAGGGCACCGTCCTAGGGGGATGATAACACAGTGACATGTTCCCGTAAATGCCTAGCTTGGTGTCCTAGTGATGGGCCAGGCCTTCCGAGGCAAAGATGGTAGGGTAGGTGAAGAAATCGTGACTGCATTGGAGAGCCAGAAATTTGGGTCTCAACTAAAGCATCTACAAGTAAGAGATCAAAAGTCCTAGTTGACGCAGAATGCAAAGAGCTCTGTGGTGTCCTGAGTCACTGGACATCTTGTCTGGAGTTTCTAGACAGCAGAGCCCAAGGGACAGACCTGGGTGCTGCATCTTGCTTAGGAAGTACAGTCCGAGAAAACAGTGAGAGGAAGACCAGAGAGGAAGGTATAGGCGGAGGGTTAGCCAGTGCAGGACGTACTGTTGACCTAACTCTTCTGTGTACCAAGTCTAGCCAGTGACCGTTTTTTAGGGTTGTAGAAATGGTGGTTCCTCAGAACAGTTCATAGAGAAGGACCTTTCCCATTTGGCCCAAGAGTCATACCACTGGGCATCACTTCCCCTGATCTGGGCTACCCATGCCTGGGCTCCCTGAACAGACCCTGCTTTATCTCACCTCCATTGTCGGGACAAAACTCTGGAAACAAGAGAAACTCTGGAAACAAGAGACTCAGAGTCTAGGCAGTTTTGGGACGTGCTTATGGACGTGAAGGCCCCCTCAGAGCTGGGCACTGAGGCTGCACCCGGGGCTGGGCCATCCTGGAGCCAGATGTGGCTGGGAGGAGCTTAAACAGCACTTGACCACAGACATGCAGGAGCCAGAATGGACTGTTCCGTGGGCTACCATCAAACTTCTGGCCTGACTCAGTCTTCAAGGAAACCTGGGGCCATGCACTGTCTCTACCCAGGCTTCCGTGGAGCCTTGAGTTATGGTTCAGACATACAGTGTCTCCCCAAGAGGCTCACATGTTGATAGCTTCCGTAGAAGTGAATGGATCAGTGAGGGGCACTAGTCTGTTTTATTAACAGGTTCATCCATTCTGGATTCACAGCTATTAGGAATTAGGTCCTGCTGGAAGGAAGTGGGTTTTGGGGGCGTGCCATTAGAGTATATATTGTATCTAGATCCCTCCTTTCTCTTAATGCTGTTGTACAGCCTCCTCTGCCACATGTTGCTGTGTCACGATGTTTAGCCTCACCACTGGCTTTTAGCAATGGAGCCAATGGATCGAAACCTCAGAAATAGTGAGCCAAAAAAAAAATATCTTCTTTTAAATTGTTTATATCATATTTTTGTTGTTGTTTTTGAAGCATAGAAAAGCTAATGATGTATCCTGCATCCAAACTATTTTAGAGATGACTCTGGGGGGTGGGGGGGCTCTGTGTTCTCACTGGTCATTGGCATGCCATGTATGCTCCAGACCTTTCTTCATGTTTAAGTACTTGAATGAGTCCCATAGAAAGCAGCTTACAAACATGGAGGGCTCACTATTTGTAAAATGGGAACGATCTGTGTAATCATTAGTTCTCTGCTATGGACCACACGTTTGAAGGATGCTTTTGCTCTGTTGACACCTCCCTTCTTTATCTGCCTCAAGTAGTTAACCCATTGTTTGCTCAACTCTTAGCACTTCCAGTTTGGCAAATGTGAACACTGTTTGCTACTGACCCATTAGCATGTGTTGTGCCTCAAACCTAAACTTCATGGCTTACCACAGCCATATTGTTTATTCACAATGCATAGCGCAACAATTAATCCAGGCTCAGCTTGGGGGACTCTTCTGAGGCAATGCTGAGAGTCGCTTGTGTACCTGTGGTCATCTTGTGTCCCAAATGCCACAGGATGACCTCAAGTCACATCTGGCATGTACTGTTGTCAGTTGGTTGGTCCAGGACTGTGATGTCCCACATGATAGCCACGGGCATATTTAAAGTGTGCCTGGCCCTGAATTAGGAGATGCTGTCAGTATAAACGGTACACCACATTTTGAAGATTTATTATGTTTGGTGTAAATTATCTCAGTAATTCTTATGTGTTGATTACATGTTTAAAGATAATATTTAGATTACATAAAATAATGAAATAATTTTACCTTTTCTCTTTTTACTTTAGGGTGAATATTAGCAAATATAAAAATATCCCTATGGTCTGTGTTGTTACTATATATATATATATATATATATATATATATATATATATATATATATTGGTTTTTCAAGACAGGGTTTCTCTGTGTAGCTTTGCGCCGTTCCTGGAACTCGATTTGTAGACCAGGCTGGCCTCGAACTCACAGAGATCCACCTGCCTCTGCCTCCCGAGTGCTGGGATTAAAGGCATGTGCCACTACCGCCCGGCCATATTTCTATTGGACAGTACCTAGGCTGTGCCAAAGTACATCCAACCTTGCTTTTGACTCAGATGTCTTACATCCTAAAGGTGTCTGCAGACATGGTTATGGCAAAGGAGAACTGTCTTGCAGAAGTTGAAAGAAAATGGTTAGAGAGTAAGAAAATAATGATCTGGTTTTGTAGTGATGCTGTTGAGACTTGAACTAAAGCACCAATGGGAAGCAAGAATGTTAGGAGCAGAGTCAACTGATGCTTAGGAGCCCAAGTTGGATATTGGTGGCTAAGAGACAGAGGAGTCTGGCTGTCAGGACTAGTTGCTGAGCTTGCTGGATTGGGACCCGGTGATATATGTAGGAAGATAGGTTGGTAGAGAAGAGCAAGAGTCTGCTTTTAAATATGTAGTTTTGAAGGTCCTCATGAGAGAACAGAGTACAGACGGATAGTAAAAAGCTGAAGATGTAGATCTAACTGTGGGAGAGAAGAGTGGGTAAGAGAAGTCAGCATGAGTAGGAAGTGACTAAAACCATGGGTGGAGGCAAGATGCAGGGAGATGCAGAGACCGAGACCATCACGGAGTCACAGGGAGCCGCCACGCTTGAATTGCATAAACATAACGGTGGGAGAAGACCAGGACATGACCTAGCAACAGGGCCTGGTGCCCAGTCCATACCTGCTGAAGAACAGGGAGAAGAGGCCTCACAGTGACCGTGTGTTACTGTGTTAGCTATTTACCTTGTTACTGGGTCAAAATGCCTGACAAAAGCGACTTCCGGAAGGAAGAGTTGGTTTGGGCTCACAGTTCAAGGGTACAGCCCATCACAGTGGGGGAAGTCATGGCAGCATGAGCCTGAGGCAGCCGATTACATTGTCTCTCTGATCAGGAAGCAGAGGGTGAATGTTTGTGTACAGTTCACATTCAGTTTTTACTCCAAGACACTAGTCCATGGAATGGTACCACCACATTTAGGGTGGGTCTAGACACTTCAGTTGACCTAATCTAAAATAATGTCTCACAGACATTCTGAAGGGGGTTCCCATGGTGATTCTAAATCCTTTGAAGTGGACAATCAAGATTAACCATCACAATTCTACCGAACAGGCTCACCGCAGTCTCATGATACAAGATTCATTCTCAACAAAGGTCCTCCTAGTCTTTAACAATTCATCACTACTTACAAGTCCAAAGGCCAAGTCTCATATGAGACTCAAAGACGTTGTCCATTTAAAAAGGGAAGGATGGCGGCATACTTCACGATTAGAGCGAAGACTGAATCACAGCAGGAAAAATACTAAATCCTGTAGCTCCATATCCAGCATCAAGGGCTCATGATGAAGTCATCTGGGCTCCAAAGGACTTGGGTAACCCCACTCCCATCCAGCTCTGTCTCTTGCAGAACCCATGGTCTCTGTCTTGGGCCAACTCCACTCTGTGCTTGAAGGTTTATTTGGCAGATGTCCCCTGGTCCTGGTAGCTCCAAGCATCCTGGGGTTTCACTGCAGTGTGGACTTGACTTTCCCAGCTTCATGCTGCGGCTTTCCAGGACCTCTTCTCAAGGACTTTGACCCTGCCACATAGTGCCCGGCCTCAGTAACTCTCTGGAATTGTGATTCAAGAGTCAATGACCTCCTCAATCTTGCATCTCTATGCCTGCAAAATCAGTATCATGTGGATGATACTACCAAGTTCTGCTGCCAGTTTGGGATGGAGCCTGCCCCACATTGGGCCACAGTTGCATTGACCCTGAGGAAACAGTTTCCTGAGTGGCTATTTTTAAGTAGGGAATCTAGCTTAGTTTTATTTTCTGTTGCTGTGACAAAATACAAAAGGAACTGAAGGGAGAAAGACTTTATTTGTCTTTCTCTTTATTTATAATTCCAGGTTACAGTTCACCAGTGGGGAAAGTCAAGGCCGCAGAAACTGGAAGCAGCAAATCCCATTGCATCCACAGCCAAGAGCAGAGAGCAGTGAATTAATGCAGGCATGCTAGCGCTCAGCTCACTTTTCCTATCTTAGTGCGATCCAGAATCCCCTATCCAGGGAATGGTGCCACCCACAGTGGACAAGTCTCCTCACTTCAATTAATGGAATCAAGATTATTCTCTTCAGACATGCCTCAGGCCGTTCTTACCTAGACAATATTCCATGAGACTCCCTGAGACTCATGTGTCAAGTTGCCAGTTAAAACGAACCATCAGAGAACCCATTCAGCAGTGTTCCTAACTTACCCTCTCTCCTTACAAATGAATTTGCATTTTCACAGATGCTTTGATTCCTGGGGCCTTGACCTCAGGACACCTTTCTTGTTGCCCCAGGGCAAATTTCCAGGTTTCTCTTTAATAGCGCTAATCTCTGTAACAATTACAGCTGCTCTAAAACCTTGCTTGGCTGGAAGGTTAAACTAACTCACATTTACCTCAACAGACTGCACGTTTTCAGTGTCTTTCTGCTCTCTCGCACTGTAGATCTGAGTGAGAGCAGAGAGCTGTCACCATCCACGCTATCTGGTCTTGAAATTTCCTCTTCCAAATAAATTAGTCTGTCTCTCCTATATTCAACCTCACACATGTTCTCAGGCTATGGATCCTAGAAGGCAGCCAGATTCTTCACTAGAATGTCACAAGAGTGAACTGTAGCCCAGTTCCTGATAGAGCACTCATTCCACTTTTAAACGTCTTGAGCCAAGCCTGTACTGTCCACATTTCTCTTGGTGTTTTTTTTTCGTTTGTTTGTTTGTTTGTTTTGTTTTTGTCTTCCAAGTCCTCACCAGAGCAGTGCCTTAATCTCTGCTTACAGCAGTTAGTTCCAAACTTTTCCACATTCCACCCACAAGCTAGTTCCAAAGGCCTAATTCCAAACCTAACATGGTCTGGTTTACTGTAGCAATGCTCCCGCTTCTTAGCCCTTAGTTCTCAGAACATACTTGTTCTGTGTGACTTGTTGCTGTATCAGAATACCTGACAGAAGCAGCTTCAGGAAGGAAGGATTTATTTCGGTTCACAGTGTGAGTGTGTAGTCCATTAAGTCACTGAAGTCACAACAGCATGAGTCTCGGGCAGCGGGTCAAGTTGCATCCACAATCAGGAAACGTAGTGATGAATGCTTGTACTAAACTCTCTTTTTATTCAGTCTTGCCCAAGGAATGCTACCACACATATTTAGGGTGGGTCTAATTAACCTAATCTAGGTAATCCCTCAAAGGCATTCTCAGAGACTTGTTTCCATAGTGATTCTAAGTCACATTAAATTGACCATCAAGACTAACCTTCACAGCTGTTCGTCATTTTATTTTCCAAAGGGATTTGTACATAGAGAGTGTGCAATTAATGTTCATTGAATTAGACAGAGTAAATCACACAGTTATACCATTTCTGAATTGAGCGAGACAGCCTTACAGCCTCCCAGATTGCTTTTGCAGAGTTAGGCTTTTCCTGACTCCGCCTAGCTCCTCCCCCTTTTCCTCTCCTGCTCACTAAGTCCAGGATACAGGAGAAACTTTGCTGTCTATCAAGTATTTTAGAGTCTTGGGGAAAGCAGGTGAGGTTATTGAAGAGTTCTCACTTGTCTGCTTTACACAATTCAACAGAGCGCCCAAGCATCATGTACTCAACAAGAGGCCGTTAATACCTTTCTGTCTCAAGGGAGTTGCTTTCCAGGTTGGAGTAAGATTTAGGTTTTAAGAACTGGCTTGTTTTTTTGTTTTGTTTTTGTTTGTTTTTTGTTTTGTTTTGTTTTGGTTTGGTTTTTTTGTTTTTTGCTTTTCTGCTTTGACATCTTTAGCTTGATGCCTCTTAGGGTCCAGATTCATAACTTCATAGTTACAAAATGGATGCCTTATTCCAAACATATATCCTAAAACAGTTAAGTTCCTGGTGGAAGTAAAATGCCATGCTTCTGCTGCATGCTTTATGGAGACAAAATATTTGTCAGAAGTTTCCTCAGTTTACTTCTTTGTGCCTCATTGGCCAACTGAGCCGTGTCCCTGTCCCTAAGCCAACAACTAAGCAAAGGCTTCGAAGTGGCATCACCATTTGCTTGGGTTGACCAAACCATTAACTCATTTCTTGGAGCCGGGGAAGGAGGAGGGAGACCTGAGCAGCAGGAAACCAGTTTCCTATGTCCAGTTTCTTTGTTTGTTTGGTTGGTTGGTTTTAATTCTAGTCCTTTTAATTTAGACTGAAAACTTTCAGCTCCTAGCACGTGAGTATGTGTGCCACTGAGGAAGACAGCAGCCCAGATATAGTTTTATGTTTTTCTTTCTTGGATAAGGTCTCACTGTGTTTCCCTGGCTGACTTCAAACTTCTTGGTTGAAGCTGTCTGTGTGTCCTGTCTTCTGAGAGTCTGGGAATACAGACATGTGCCATTCCGCCCAGCTTTTAGATATTTATCATCATCATCATCATCATCACCATCATCATCATCTTCATCATTTTGGTTTTTCAAGACAGGGTCTCTCTGTGTAGCCCTGGCTGTCCTGGACTCACTCTACAGACCAGACTGGTCTCGAACTCACAGAGATCTGCCTGCCTCTGCCTCCTGAGTGCTAGGATTAAAGGTGTGCACTGTACCACCTGGCCCAGCTTTCAGATTTTAAAATATGGAGTAGACCTTCCTACCACCTCTTCTTGGACATTCTTCTTCCTAGGGTTTGTCCTGCTTGAGCTATTAAGGCAATTCTCCAGGTTCTGTTCAGTTCGGAACTGGTATAATCTCTGATTCTCTTTTTGTGGGTGCTAGGGATGGACCCTAGGTCACTGTGCCTCGTAGACAAGTCTTCTACCATTGGGCTACATCCTGAGCCCCAGGGAGAATTCTCTTACTATCTTGGCTGGTGTAGTAAACCCATGTTTGAGAATCCTAAATCCCGTCATCCTTGTTCTGTTTATAATAGAAACTGTTCCTTGGCTCTGTCCTTCTAGACCAGTGGTTCTCAATCTATGAGTCGTGACCCCCTTGGGGATTGCACATCAGATATCCTGCATATCATATTTTTATAATTCATAACAGCAGCAAAATTACTGTTATGAAGTAGCAACAAAATAATTTTATGATTGTGGGGTCACCACAGCATGAGGAGCTGTATTAAGGGACCTCAGCATTAGGAAGGTTGAGAACCACTGCTCTAGACTCTCCTGTGGTGGTATTGTATTGCCCAAAATATTGTGTACGCTAATAAACTTATCTGGGGTCAGAGAACAGGACAGCCACGATATTAAAGGTTAGGCAGTGGTAGCATACGCCTTTAATCCTAGCATTCCAGAGGCAGAAATCCATGTGTTCAAGGATATACCCAAGCATGGTGACCAACGCCTTTAATCCCAGAAAGCACACCTTTAATCCCAGGGAGTGGTGGTAGAAAGCAGAAAGGTATATAAGGCATGAGGAGCAGAAACTAGAGGCATTTGCCCTGGAGAGGCATTTGCCCTGGAGAGGCATTTGGCCTGGAGAAGCATTTGGGCTGGTTAAGCATTCAGGCTTCTAGCAGCAGTTCAGCTGAGACCCATTCTGGATGAAGACTCAGAGGCCTCCAGTCTGAGGAAACAAGACCAGCTGAGAAGTTGGCCAGGTGAGATTAGCTGTGGCTTATTCTGTGTCTCTGACCTTCCAGTGTTCACCCCAATAACTGGCCTCAGGTTTGATTTTATTAATAAGTACTTTTAAGATTCATGCTGCACTCTCCTTCAACTATTACCGTTAAAAATGCCCCTTCTATCTTCTGTCTCTAAGCAGCACCCCACAGTGTTAGTTCCCACTGGTTAGTTTGGGTACCACTGCAAGATTATGTGTTGGCTTTCTTCCTGCATCGTTCACGCTCTTCCATCTCATGCCTTGTTGAACTCACTTCTCAAGAGTTAGCTGTCATCTCTACGGTTCCCCTCTTGAACATAAACCTTCTTTCAGGAAGGTCCGGTGGTTCACATGTCCTGGAGCATGAGTTCTTCTGTCTGCCAGAAGGATAGCTACCAGGCCAATAACAATATTGGCTGGAGAGGGGACATGGGTGAGAGAAGAGAGTGTTAAGGAGTATTAGCCTCACTGGATCACCCAGGCCTTTTACTGTAAGACTGCCTCACGTGTTGTTCACACAACTGATTAAAAAGAAAACCCTAGCGTGGCATTCAAAGTGTCCACGCTCTCTCCCACTTCTCTTCTGTGCAAACCTTCTTCTCTGCTCAACCTGATGTCCCTCTAGCCCTAAGGCCAGAGCTAAGCTGTTGCTGAAACCACAACCTAGTGTCACATGATCTGTTCCTCTCCCTCCTGGCCTACCCAATTCCTGCTCCTCCTTCAAGCATTTATATACGGTCTGGTATATCCAATGGCCTGCTTTGCCTGGAAACCTCCCCCAGTCTCTTCCTCTTTTGAATGAATATAGAGCCGTCCCTTTGTGTCAGTCATCAGGGATCTGGCAGGCAGTGGACATGGCTGGCCCTTTGGGGTCATTCACCTCTGCTCTTTGGGAACTGTTTAGAGGGTGTGCATTCAAGATTCTTGCTGTCCTTGTTCATTCAGTGATGACACTCAATGTGGCTAGACTCAACAGATCAGCAGGCAACCAGGGTATCCGCCTTCAAAAACAGCCCTTAAAATTTGGTCTCCAAGCTGATGGTACAGGCCTGTAATCCCAGCTACTCAGTAGGCTATGGCAGGAGGATCACAAGTTCAAAGCCTGCCTGGGCTACCAAGAGAGGTTAAGGCCAGTCTGGGTGACGTAGTGAGAACCTGTGTCAAAGTTTAAAATGCAGAAGGGATTGACGATGTAGCTCAGTGTAGGGTGCTTGCCTATCACTTCATCTGGATAAAAGTCCAGCAGCATGCTGTCCATTAACCAGGACAGCTGAACGAGTCACGTGGCCTTCACATCACATGTAATATCTCTGACAGTGTAGCCTGAGGCACCACTTCAATACCACGTTGTAATTTTTTACTTTTAAATGCTCAAGACCCCACATTTGAGTTTGAGTGTGGCCGTTCCCAACTGCCTTTGTGTGAGCGGCTCCTCCAACTCCATAATCACTTTGCAGGATTCTGAATCTCAGGTGCTTTTTCCTGGTTTTTGGTTTCTTCCTGGTCTTCTGGAGGTTGAGAATGAAGGGAAGGGCCTCTGCAAGTAGGTTAGATATCCCAGAACCAGCCCAATCTGCTGACTTCCTTGAGATGATTTTTTTTTTCCAGAAGCCTCCACACTGCATACAATGCTCACCCACTATCTCTCCTGGGAGGGGCAGCATGGAGTAGGCCAAAGGGAGAGGTAAGGAGGAGGGAAGCAGGGCCGGGCAGCAGAAACACTGAAGGCAGAGAGCTAAGACTCGTTGTCCAGAGCTGCTGCAGAATGGAAAGAGGGGGACTTCCAGCCCCCGCCCTCGGTATGGCAGCTGCTTGCTGGGTTTAATAATTGTGTTCTGAGCAGCTTTTGCGCTGGCATTTAGACGAGTCTAGAATGTGAATTCTTGCAGGGGAGGCAGCCAGGACAATCCCGCTTTGTTCCAGTTCTTGGAGGACTACGGAAATAATTTTTAAAACAATAACCCTCCTTCCTGGGCTCTGTGACTTGTTTGTTTGCTCTGAGGAATGCTTGATGCCTCTTTGGTCTTTGGGACCCGTATTTAAATTCTGTGTTCTTGACCCCCGGTAAAAGACCAGGTTTGGGCTATAGGAAGAGATAGTGATGTGTTAAGTGTGACGTTCTGTATACGTTGCCTGCTCCTAAAGGACCATGGGCCAGAGCCTCTTATGGGTTTGCTCATTCATCATCCACGCAGCAAAACATCCAAGAACTTAGTTATGGGCCCAAGACATTCCAGGAATGATTTGGAGAAGAAAAGAGATAGAAGATGTGGCCCTCGCTTTACAAGCTGTATGCAACATGTGTATTATGATTGCCTCTCTTTAACTCTGACCAGAAACCAGGCTGCCCACATCGTGCCTGTTTCTCCATTGAGTTTCCATTTCTGGAGCATTTTTCATCCAGGCAGCAAAGGCTGAGCAGGGCAAAGGACTACCCGGGGCCTGAGTCAGGCAGGAAATACAAATAATGTTAATGGAGCAAATTGTGGGTGTCTAAGGGACCAGTCTTCTCCCAGGAACATCAGACCACCTAGAACTTTGTTAGAAATAGCTACGGTAGGACCACACCCTAGCTCATCAGGAATTATAACCCGCTCATTTTGATGCGGTTACAAAAGGCCATCCAATTGTTCACACACTGACCTCTGGGGGGCGCTGCTGGGATTTAACGTGGTCTAGGTGAGGGGGATAAAGGAAAGCCTCTCCACGGAAGTGCCTTCCCTGTTGCCCTGTGAGGAGTGAGTGGAGGCCTGGGGAAGAGATAATGCCAGGTGAATGGTGGCAGGAGCAGCCTGTGGACAGGCTGGCTCTGCAGAGCCCAGCGCAATGACAGCTGAGGCGGGACCAGCTGGGAAAGGCTGTGCAAGCCTCAGAGTTTAGATCCATGTGGGGCTGAAAAGGAGTACTATACCCCTCATGTATATACAGGGAAACCAAAACACAAATAGGTCGAGTAATTTACCCAAAGTAAAATTACTCACAGATAAATGGACACAACCTGGAATTCATACCTTGATCGGTAATCCCAAAGCCACACTAAGGCCATTAGGAGACGAAATATAAACACGATACCATTTTTTATTAGTTTTTTATGTGCATGGGTATTTTACTTCATGTATGTCCGCATGCAACGTGTTTGTCTGGTGCTCTGAGAGACCAGAAGAGGGTGTGGGATCCCCTGAAACTGGAGTTACAGATAGTTGTGAGCTGCCACATGGGTTCTGGGAATGAGCCCTGGTCCTCTGGAAAGAACAGTCAGTGCTCTTACCGACTGACTGTTCAGCCCTCTTTCCAGCTCCACATGATACCATTTTTGTGCATCTTTATTGCTTAGCATTTGATGAATTGTATAATAAAATAGTTTAACTAACATAAGATGATTAAGACCGGAATAAAATAATAATCCCCACAAACCAAGAAGAGTCGTAAGATCTGTTTGTGGTATTAAAGGAGAATAGCGTTTGCTATTTACAAGCTCAGACTTCTTCCCAAGAACCCTGATCCCTGTCATTGCTCTGTAAACAGCTTGAACCAATTCACTGGGAAGGCAGAGCACTCTGTGGCTTGATGGGGCCTCTTTGCTTCTGTGCTGTGGCCTGGGCCAGTCCTTCTACCCTTCCTTTCCGTCTGTCCTGCCGGCAGGGGTGTGCAGCAGCTTCCCGCTGCTGCATCTCAGTGCAGATATGTGAGACCTGAGCACTGGCCCCTGCTCAGACTTGGGGCCAAGGTGCCTTTGCTGACCACGGTCCGCTACACTCACCGGACCCCTCATGGTCAAGTTGGCCATGGTGGTCTCTGCAGAGAGGGATAAAAGCACACATGTCCTTGGTGGTAGAGGATGCTGAAAGAGCAGACAGAGAGAGCTCAGGCAATTCTGAAGCTACCTTTGACCATGGAAACTTCCCGTCTAATGGCAGGGGCATTGCCCTTGCCTTCAGACAACTCCGAGTGAGATGAGGGAGAAACAGAATCCATGTCCATGAAGTCCAGGCTGTTCCAGGAGACTTCCGGGCCAATGGGAGAAACAGGAAGCACAGACATGGGGGAAATTGGAACACAGGGGTCGTGGTTATCCAAGTATTAACAAAATAAAGTCAGAGCAGAGCTGGTCTGAGGACTCTGGAGCGCGAGCCACCGCGTCTCTTGCCTAAAGCAGTAGGTACACACTGCACCTGCCAAATCAGAAGCCAGTAGAGATGCTGGCGGCCCGGGCTGCATTGCTATTAATGAGAGGTTTTTCTCCCTAGGACTTGTTTTAGATGCCACTAAGTCAGAACCAGGGGACCTTCCTGAGACTGAGGTGGGTAGCTGGCAACACTTGGCCATCAATCTTCCCGTCCATCTTTCAGCCAAGGCTGGTGGTGCCAGCCTAGGACACAGTTGCTGGTTCCCACCTATGGAGAACAGCTGGGCCTTCCAGAGCACTGTCTAGCACGTGGTGGATTTGTTGGCTTTGGCAAAATGGCATCTTTGTGTCTCACCACCCTTCCTCCTCGACACCTCTCCTCAGAACTGTGCCTGCAATGGTTGGAAGAAGGAAGAGAACCTGGAGTCTGCTGAGGAGGATGTTGGATCAGTCCGTTCTTTCTTTTGTCCCACAAGTTACTCACGTGCCCCCTTGAGCAAGTCCTCCGTTTTCCAGTCAGCGTTGAAGAGAGGAGGATGGTGAAGAGGGAAGGTCACATGACCTGAGTCAGTGCGCCCCAGCTTCAGCTCCTGCCTCCACCCTGAGTGTGTGATCCTGGGGGAGGGATTCTGTTTTTCCACAGAGACAAGGCTTTAAAAAATCACTTGAGCTTTAATATTCTTATGACATGGGAGTGTTGATATACTGAATTCAGCAGCTACTGTGAATATGCTGAAATGCTTCAGAAAGTTGGATTGTTAAGTAGCTGGTACTGACATTTGAAGAGGAGGCAGATACCCATCCTTGTCCTCACAGGGTGTTAGGCTGATAATATTGAAAAGGAGGGCCGGGCGGTGGTGGCTCACGCCTTTAATCCCAGCACTCGGGAGGCAGAGGCAGGCGGATCTCTGTGAGTTCGAGGCCAGCCTGGTCTCCCAAGCGAGTTCCAGGAAAGGCGCAAAGCTACATAGAGAAACCCTGTCTCGAAAAAAAACAAAAAAAAAAAAAAAAAAAAAAAAGAAAAGAAAAGGAGGTGGGGGGGATCAGGTGTAGAAAATGTGCTTAATAAAGATGAGATTCATAATAAAGATGAGATTCATACTAGCCAAAATGAATAGTCTGTCTGAACTCAAGCTGTAGGAACAGCTAACTCCTGTGCTTGGGCTGAGGGGGCTAAAAAGATAAATAAATGGGGACAGTGAGAGGGCACATGGGATAAAGCCCTCGCTACCCAACCTGATGGACCGAGTTTAATTCCTAGAGCCTACATGGTGGGCAGAAGAGAGAACTGACTTCCAAAAGTTGTTCTCTGACCTACACATGAGCGTGTATGTGCATGTGCATGCACACAAAACACACACACACACACACACACACACACACACAAATAAACAAATAGACTCGAGAGCTAAGGTTTGGAAAATTCAGAACCCAGCAGGAAAATGAGAGCTTAGCTTACTGCGTCGTATTGAAGGCCGTACTTGAAACCCTAAGCTCGGGGAGCTGCAGCAGAGACCAGGGAAGCGTGTGCAGAGCAAGCTCCATCATGGCTGAAGTGTGAATGCATTTATTTACAACGAATGGTTTTGGACCACTGTATCTGTCACTTCACTCGCTGATGGGACACAATGCCCCAGAAAAGCAACTTGAGGGCATTCGTTTTGTCTCACCGAGGGGATACCGTCCATCAGGGTGTGGTAAGGGCACAGAACCTCCACGGTCAGGAGGCAGAGAGATGAATCTGGTGCTCGGCTGGCTTTTTCTGTTTTATTAAGTCTAGAGCCCCAGTCCCTGGGGTGACACCATCCACATTCAGGGTGGATTTTCCCTCCTCAGTTAAACCCGTCTAGAAACACCCTCAGATAAGCCAGAGGTGTGTCTTCTAAGGCCAATCAAATCAAATTGATAATGAGGATCAATCATCACAACCACTTTCTACAGGGTTAGCTCCGTTTTAGATTTCAGAGATACAGACATGAACAAAACAGATAAAACCCCTGTCTTTCAAGTATCTTATATTTTCATGGGGAAAGACACAGTAAAAGATGGGGATGCGATAGTTAAGTGCTAAGAAACTGGCTATAAAATAAAGGAGGATGGGGAGACTGTAGGGCTCTGAGGCTCGAAGGTAGTAGTAGGATTTGCTCTTGTTCACTTGTGAGCGCAGAGAGGAGAGGAGACACTGGACTCTCAGGGTATCACAGCACAGACTGTGTTTGGTAGGGTGCTGGAGAGAACTTCAGACTTGTCGGCTCCAAGACACTCATTAGAAATCCCACCAAAGGTGTCTCATGGACAGGTGGCTGTGTGGGTCTGAAGGTCAAGAAGTCTGAGCAAGATTTAAAACTGGGGATTTTCAACATAAGGATGGGACTCAGGGTGTGACCACACTGAGGATACCAGAGCAGGGTGTGTGTGTGTGTGTGTGTGTGTGTGTGTGTGTGTGTGTGTGTGTGAGAAAGAGGAGCTCCTGGGATGCAGCCCGTGCTCTAAGCATTAGGGAATGGAGAGAAGAAGAGGATCTGGTACAGGGGATTGAGAAGGAAAAGGAGACTTAAAGGCAGTACTTGAAGTTGACAAGGGAAAGTATGTCAAAGAGGACAGAGTGATCATCCATGTCCACTCAAGAAGGATGGTGGCTAGGGGGCTGGTCATTCACCGTCTCACTAAGCACACTGACGCCCCTGGTATTCGTCCTCTGGTGTTTATGGCTGCCGGCATAAAGTAGTTGTCTGTTGTACTAATGCAGGTGCTCAGGGTACAATAACTCCGCCCCATAAGCAGATGATGCCGTTATCTGGGGAAAGGGTTAGTTACAGAGGAGGGCACCTTTCTTCTCTGCCTCTGTGTGTGCCCTCTTCTCCATGGGGTGCCCCTGCCAGGTTCTGATGCAGCATGATACATGTACCTGAAGGTACTTTCCTGCCAAGTCAGATTTGTTGAGTTATAATTCATATTGAATGACATTCACCTCTGTTGGATCTACAGTCCGATGAATTTTGCCAAGCCCACATGATTTGGTGAACACCACTACAATCAAGATACAGAGCAGAGCATGTCCATCATTGCAGAAAGTTCTCATGCTCTCCTTTTTGTTCATCTTCTTAATCTGTTCCTTTGTCATTCATACAGTTTTTACTTCTGTATCTACACAATAAGTCTCTTATTTGGGTTAATCGATTGATTGATTTCTACTTTCTGTTTTTCTTTTTTCAAATTGTTTAGGCAGTTCTGATTAATTTTTCCGTGTAAATTTTAGGATAATCTTGTCTATTGATATTACTAAAAATCATGCAGAGATTTTGATAAGGATTGCATAAAATTAGTATGTCAACTTGGGATTGATTCACCTCTTTGCCGTGTTGAAGACAAATCCATGAGCATGGTATTTCTGTTTATTCCTATTCTTTTTAATTTTTCATAAGTTTTCTAAAATGTTCACATAAGTCTTGTGCATGTTTTGTTGTTGCTGCTGTCATTTGAGACAAGGCCTCGCTCTGTAGTTCATGCTGTCCCAGAACTCACTATGCTGTCCCAGAACTCACTCACTATGCTGTCCCAGAACTCACTATGCTGTCCCAGAACTCACTGTATAGCCCACGCATGGCAAATCCTCCTGCCTACGTGCTCCAAGTGCTAGGACACAGGTGTAAACCACTCTGCCCAGCTAGAGTCTTTTATATGGTCTGTTTACTTTATACCTAAGGATATTTGAGGGGTTGTAAATGATACTGTATGTTACATTTTTGTTTCCTTATGGTTATGGCTTTCCTGTAGAAATACAGTTAATTTTGTATGTTTATCCTATATCACACAGTCTTGATGAATTCATTTATTAGTTATAAGAATGCTTTACTAGATACCTTGAGATTGTCTGTGTACCCCCTCATATAAAATTAGAAATAGATTTATTTCTTCCTTTATGAGTTTTGTGCCAGGCATGTCCTTTTCTTGACTTATCACTGGCTGGGACAGCACTACCGTGCTGAGTAACAGTGACGGAAGTCACACCTGCCTGTCTCTGATGACAGGGGACAGGATTCAGTTTTTCTCTGCTCAGTATGATCTTAACCGTGGAGTGTTGTAGATGTTTGTAAAATAAAAATCAAGTTGAGGAAGTTTCTTTCAATGTCTGTGTTTCTCACAGTGTTTTAGACTCTGAATGCTGCTGAATTTTGTCAGAAGTGGTTTCTGTATTGATTGATATGGGCAGCTGATCGTTTTCTTTAGTTTGTTAATGTGGTGGACTGCACTGGTTCATTTAAGAGTATTGACCCATTTTAAAAAATATTGACTTGCCTCACGCGAGTGAATCTCATCTGTCCATGGTGAAGAATTGTTTTTATGTACCACTGAATCCTGTTTGCTAGTGTTTTATTATGTACTTTTGAACCTATTTTTGAGAAATACTGTTTGGTCTGCATTCTCTGGCCTCTCTGTTTAAGACTTTTTGGGTCTGGTTTTGGTCTCAGGGTCACACTAGCTTCACAGAATGGGTTGGAAAGTGACCTTCCTCTTCTACAATCTGGAGCAGATGGCACAGAATTGAGTTAGCTCTTTTTATGTTTGATAGAATTCTCCAGTAAAACAGTCCGGGCCTGCAGCTTTCCTTTTGAGGGAATTTTAAAAATAATGAATCCAGTTTTCTTAGTGATTATGAAGACATTCTGTTTTTGTTGCATATGGGAGCGGTGGTCATGGTTTTTGAGGCCGTGATGGGTTTAATCCATGTGTGTTAAGTCTGCGCATGCGCAGCATTTGAGCTCGTAAGTTCCATAGCGACATCCAGTTCTTCACTCGTGGTGTGGCTAACTGTGCCTTTTTTCTTTCTTTCTTTCTTTCTTTTTTCTTTCGAGACAGGGTTTCTCTGTGTAGCTTTGGCGCCTTTCCTGGAACTCACTCTGTAGTTCAGGCTGGCCTCGAACTCACAGAAATCCGCCTGCCTCTGCCTCCCATGTGCTGGGATTAAAGGGGAGTGCCACCGCTGTCCGGCCTCATTTTCCTTCTTCTTCGCAGTTGTGTTAGCATTTTGTCGGTTGTACTGACCCTTTCTCTCCCCCACCCCACCCGTGTGGGTCTATGCTGTGTCTCCCAGCAATGCTCTAGCTGTATTCACAGAGTCCGTGTGCTCTATTTTAATTTTAATCAGTTCAACCTACTGTTTTTTTATGTCTCTTGGAACTTTCTCTTTGAACTGTGGACTTTTAGAGCTGTAGTAGAGTTCAGAATTAGTATGAAGCAGTTATTTTAAGTAACGAATGGAAGATTAAGTACATAATAAACTATAAAATGTGCATAGTCAACATGGGAAAACTTCAAAAAGCAATTGAGAAGATACCAAAGGAAAAAAACTTGCACAAAATAAAATCAAGTGTCACATTCTTTCCTTACATATGTTATTACATGTATTTAGGGTATATAACATGATGCTGTGAGGTGAACACAGGGAGTAAGCTGGTTCTCATGGAGTCAGTTTGCCATGTCCACATCTTACGTAAATTACCTTTGCGTATGAATGAGTGTGTGTGTGTGTGTGTGTGTGTGTGTGTGTGTGTGTGTGCAGGTGCATGCTTGTGTGTGCTTGAAAAGCAGCTAAAATCCCATTTCTCCACGATCTTGACAGCAATGCAATATTATTAAGTAAAGCCCCTGCTCTTCACCAGGACTCTACCGTCATCCTATTTACTATTTTATAGACTTTATACTCTATTCCTTCCCCATTTGCATGACACATTCATCAGTATGTTCATTCCAAGACGGCTTATCATTTTAATATGATTCTAATGAAAAACATACCATGTAGTTTTCTTTTAAGAATCGGGGAACGTGGGTGCTAGGAAGGTACCTCATTCAGTGAAGTCCTTGTATAAAGCATGAGAGCTTGAACCTGCTCCCCAGCATCCACATTGAAAGCTTGGGTGCGGTGGCCCATTCTTGTCCTCTCACTGCTGGGAAGGCAGAGAAAGGAGGATTTCCTGGGGCTGGCTGGCGGAGAGATCCTGACTGAAAAGACAAGGTGGACGACGGCCTCTGAGGGACGACAGCGGATGCTGACCTCTGCTTTCCATACGCACATACACACATGAAGAGAAATATGGGAATATGACTATGTAGTTCATGTAGAAAAGGTTAAAAACAAGAATAAGTAGGAAAGTTCTGAAAGAAGATACAATCAATTGTAAAGCTAAAGTAAATTAAGTGGAGTGGTATCAGCATGAAGAGACAGATAGAAGAGCATGGTGAGGAATGGACCCAAACACATAGTGGAATTTAGCGTCATGCTAAAAATGTATTTTTTACTGTGTGATGATTTCTTACACATATGTAAGATACTTCGGTCATCTTTCACATCCCCATTGCCCTCCCTCATGCCCTCCCACTCCCACGCAACCTGTTCTTCTTTCTGGCAGGCTCTCTCCTACCCTCAAGTCCTTTGTTTGTTTTGTGACCATGGAGTTTAGTTAAGATTGCTTCCGTGAGCATGAGCAACAACCAGCAGCGATATCACCAAAGAAAACAACTCCAGCAGGCATTAGCTTCCGATAACCCCTCAGCTAGAGACGAGTCCGCATGAGCCCCTCTGCCATCCGTGATGGAATGTTGACAGCCCTATTCTGTAAATGCGTTGTGTAGATAACCACAGCTTCTGCGAGTCCGCGAGCTCAGCATCCCTCTTAGGTCCAGAAGACGCGGTTTCACGGCACCTTCCCCTTTCTCTGGGTCTTTACATTCATTTTGCTCCCCTTTCTATGATGTTTCCTGGGGCTTGAGGAGAGTGATATGGATGGCTGAGCACTGAGGTGTGAGTTACTCTCAGCATTTTGACCAATTATGAGTTTCTGCATTAGCTATCACCCACGGCAAACAGAGCTTCGCTGACCCAGGCTGAGAGCAACCGACTTATGAGTCTAAATATTAGAAGGCAGTTCAACAACATGACCCGTTAGCAAAACAACAGTAATAAGCTTCCCCTTGCCCCAGTGACCTATGACCTCACCAGCCATGGACTTTAGACCAAGTTTACAGTGCTAGGCATGAATTCCTTCCTATGGAGCAGGCCTCAACTTCAACCAGAAAGTAGTTGGTCTCCCCTGCATTAGACATGCTGCGGTTGTACCTGTGGGCATGTCTTGACTGGCAGGTTGGTCTTGTAGCTTACAGGACTCAGATCTGGGTAACACCGTTGATGACTTTTCTCCTTAAGCAGTTTGCAGAGCACCTTCCGGACCTATGAAAGTTAACCAGTAAGGAAAAAATATTCAGATTAGTTCCAGCTTGATTTCTCTATGTCCTGAAATCTACATATGAATGTCTTCAACCATAGGGTCTTACCATCTAGTTCTGGTGGGTCACCAAGAGCGACGGAAATAGCCGGCATTGTTTTGGAGGATCCAGGAGTCCCTGACAAACAACTTATAGGAAGGTGCCTTCCACTGGGTTTTCACTTACTAACCTGTGGCGTATGGAAGCTACATTATCTACCTCTGCAGGGTACCTCCATCAAGTCCTTTTTAAAAATAATTATATTTTTTAATTGGCTTTAAAAAAATGGTACATTTCCAAATGGCTTTTCCATGTGTCCTTCATTTTAGGTTAACTTTTCCCCCAATCTCCTTTTCTCCCCATCCCTGATTAAACCTTTTCACCCCACCCCAGTATTCTTGTCCATCTGCTTCGTTATCATATATGACCTACAATCTCTCCCTAAAGACAATATTCTACTTCTTTATTGCTTCCTTTTTACCCGTGTGTGTGAATGTGTGAGAGACATGTGTGACTGCGTGTGCAGGTTTTAGTGTGTGAGTATGAGCAGGCACATGTCATGGCACACCTGAGGTCAGAGGACAGCCTCGGGTTGATCCTCACCCCCCAGCTGGTTTGAGACAGGGTCTTGGGGCTCACTGCTGTATACACTAGGCCAGCCGGCCTGTGACTTCCAAGGATTCTATCTCTGCTCCCCATATCTCGGTAAGAGTGCTGGAATGAGAGGGGTGTGCTCCCAGACCCAGCTTAACGTAGGATCTGGGGATCTGAACTCGGTTTCTCGTACTGGAATGGCAAGTGACTTTACCCACTGAGCTACCTTCATTGACCCAAAGACAATATATAAAAGTAAAAGGTGAACTCTTCAATAACCAATGCTGGGAAACTATCTTGATAACATTACATTCTTCCCTCACATAAGTTCAAAGGAGGTTTCAGATGGATAAAAGATGAATCACAGAAAATGACAGGATCCAAATCCTAACAAAAACATGGAACTGTTTAAAAATAGCTTTGAATAAAGAAGGCCTGTGTATGACACAAAATAGTAACAAAATAAAAGATCCTTTGAACTAGGAAGACATTTTTTTCACAGCAAAACGCTGCATGATATAGTGATTTGTATCTCCCCTACAAAGTGGTAATTTTCATAGTAAGATTCCTTCAAACCTGTAAGAACAAACAGAACAGGGACAATTTAAAGGAAATGAAGATGTCCATCCTGTCTCATAGTAGGAAGAAAACCACAAAATAGATACCAATTTCTGTGCGTCAGACTGCCAGAAACGACATGACAGAAGCTAACGATGTCATTTGCTAGGAAAGGAGAATCAAGCCCCTCCTGTACACTGCTGTGGGAGAGTAAAGTGTCTTGTGATTCATGGAGAATAATTTAGCCAAATTCTCTACTATTCAAAAGTTTCCATTCACGAATTGATCCTAAAGAGCAGGTGAGATAACTTGGTGGGCAAAGCTGTGCAAGCTTAATGACTGAGTTTGATCCTTGGGTTCCACGATAGAGGAGGTGTCCTCCACACAACTACCATGGCACGTGTGTGCACACACTCACACACATCATGCACTCACAGAGACCCGATAATACATAAAATAGAAACATTGTTTCAATAAGTTGATCCTAAATGTAGTCTTGCGAAGGCACAAATTCACATTTACCCAAAGACAAGTGTCAAAGCCATTTTCCATGTCACATGATTACAAGCCATCCAGTTGTCCCTCAAGAGAGGACAGGGTGAGCACCTGCTATATTCACATCTTGTAACACTCAGCTTCTGTTACTGTGGTAGTTTTACATAAACTAATACAGAATGATATCCAGGATATCACTTACTGGGGTTGGAGAGCAAAGTAGGAAAAACATGCATAACATTTATTTTGTTTTTTTAAAAAATTATTATTTTGATTTCACATATGAGTTTTTGCCTGAATGTATGTATGTGTATGTGTACCTGGTGCCTGGAGATGCCAGAAGAAGGTGCTAGGTCACCTGGAGTTAAGGACAGTTGTACACTACCGTGTGGGTGCCGGGAACTGAACCCAGGTCCTCTGCAATGCTCTTAAACGCTGAGCCATATCTCCAGTCCCAGCACTCATTTTTTGAGACTAAGCCTAAGGTGGCCTCAAACTCACCTTGTGGCTCAAGCCTTCAATAGTGGCTTTCTTGCTCCACTTCCTGAATGCTAGGATTGAAAGTGTGTGATCCTGTGTTTATCTCCATTGATGTGTGCACAGACTCACCCTTGAAGAATACACAAAATCTGGTGACAGGGGGTGGCCAGCAACAGCTGGGTGAGTGGGACTTAGGAAGATGGATGGAGGCAGGCTGGGGAGGGAGATTTGCTAATAAAATTTATTTTTACAGTGAATTCTTATGTAGCTACATATGTAAGGTTAGCTACTCAAACAATAACTGAAATAAAATGTGGAATATTCCTTTACTCTGTGTGAATATATGTCACTGTGATTGGTTTAATAAAGAAGCTGACTGGCCAGTAGCTGGACAGGATAAGGTGAGGCGGGAGAGCCAAACTGAGAATGCTGGGAGGAAGAAGGGCAGAGTTAGAGGAGCTGCCAGCCAGGCATGGGAGAAGCAGCCTGGAAAGTACACAGATGAGGTAAACCAGCCTCAGGGCAGCACATAGATCCATAGAAATGGGTTAATTTAAAATTTAAGAGTTAGTTAGTAATAGGCCTGAGCTATTGGCTGGGAGTTTATAATTGATATTAAGACTCTGAGTGGTTATTTGGGAGTCAGCTGGCGGGACAGAAGAACTCCATCTACAATAAAATCTTAATCTGCCTCTGGAAGAGAAAGAAAGAAATAGAATGATGGAATATTTGTTTCCTGAGCACAGACTGTGTATCCAAGGGAGGAAGTGCAAGAGTAAAAAGCCAGGAGAGTTTGGAGTGTGTCCTTCTAGTAAGTGTGCTCTTGTGGCACCATGGAATCCTCAGGTGAGAAAGTCCAGAGAATCTTCTGTGCAGCATTTCTTCTGTAGCAGAGGGAAAGACAGTCACCGAATAATGAACATTTGCTGAAGAGAGATGGGGAACCCCTGCAGATATTAAAACGAGAACTCAGGGAGAGCCTGTTTTGGAGCTGGCTCAACCCCAGACACGCCTTCCTCCACCACCACCACCACCACCACCACCACCACCACCACCACCACCACCACCACCACCACCACCACCATCTGACATGCCTGGTCCTGCTGCTGCTGGGAGCATCTTCCCCACCGACTGTGCCCTCCTCCAGCCCAGACTTCACACAGAGCAGTAGCTGCTGCTGCCTGTACCCCCCTTGGACCTCTAGAATCTGGGGCAATGCCTAGAGCTCACAGCAAACCCATCACACTCTCCATCCTTTGGGGACCCACATTTCTCCTCGTCATCCACACACTATGAGATGTCAGGTGCCCTTCCTGGAAGGCTCCTGGCCCTGGGTCAGATGGTAAGACTCCTCCCTGAATTCAAAGTCTCACTTCTTACTTAACCCCCAAGTCTCATGGATGATGATACAAGTGTTGGTGGGTGTAATCTTACTCCTCTCTAAGGAGTGTGTCTGTCTGTCTGTCTGTCTGTCTTCAAATCACAGCTCTCGCTTGATCTCACAACAGTTCCATGAGGAAGAACTCATCTCTAGTTCTGAACCAGCAGCAAAATCTTTGTGTGCAGGTTTGTTTTCCAAGTACTTTTCTATGCATTGTCTCCTGCCTTCCGACAGGCAGGGAAAGGTCAAGCCCAGGTGCACAGTGGTCCTCTCTGAAGAGGCAGCTGTGGATGCACACAGGAGTGTCTGAATCCTTAGCCAATGGATTCTTTTGGTCGGTGTTGGTTGGTTTTATGGAGATGAGGCTTGACTGTGTTGCCCAGGCTGGCCTGGAACTCTCCACTCTTCTGAGTTCTGGCATTACAGGCATGCACCACCATGCCTGGCTTTTAATGGATATTTTACACCATTTCATCAGGAACAAAAAAAGGGAGGAGCATCGATAACACAAAGAATGGAAACCAGTTCAGTTTTCTTGGGGGGCAAAGGGACAATTCTTTGCTTCCTGGAGACACATCTGCCTAATAAAATATAGTCAAATTACCGTGTTTTAATTTCTCTATGTGTAGCATTTTATTTTCATTTTTAGGGACTTGAACCTTCCTGATGCTAACTCGTGGCCGAGTGGTCTCACTGGTTCACACTGTCATGTCCTCTCCCCATTTTGCAGATGAGCATTTTGCCAGTGAACACATAGGTAAAGACCTACTCTTGCTGAGAGACATATCACATATTGGAACTTAAAACTCCCGGCAGCCACCTTTTTACAATGTGCTGTGGATTTGTTTATGATGAACCTGTTTGCTTTTCTGTAGGTAGGGAAGAAAAACGGTGGTTCTTCTAAGGAAGTTAGGAAATTAATGAGATATTTATGGGTAAATTCTCCCTTGAGCATAGGAGAGAGAGACTCTTTCATCTATAACTTAACTCCTCTAGGAGATTGGGGAATTAGCAGTTGGATTGTGATGTCAGACCATGAAGGTGTAATTCATGGATGTTAGAGCCAATTGCCAGTCCCCAAAGCCAGCATGCTTAAGCACCTTGCACACTATCCATTACTTGCATAGTGAACAAAGACTCCATTATGTTCTTCAAAACTACAAATGGATGTGGACAGAGATGTTATTTTCTGAGGGAATTAACAAGTTCAAAAACCACAGTCTTCCTACACACAGACCTGGAGTAACCCTGGGCTGCTTTTTCTGTGTTTGCTTTGAGACAGGTTGATTGACTTATGTGCAGTTTGGGAGCCTGGAGTTTTCTCGCCCTCTGCAGACTGGAGCAGAGCCTCCACTGGTGCGACCCAAAGCAGGCCGAATGAGGCAGAGAAGGTATGCACGGGACTCCGGCCTGAGCATGAGTTGGAGGGTGGGGTGGAAGTGGACATTGTTGTCCCCTCTCCTAAGCTCTTTACCTGGTCCCAGGAATCTTCAAGGACTGGGCTCCTTCCTTCTCCCCAGGCATGGAAGCCGGGAGTCAGCTGCAGAGCCAAGCCCTGATGAGACCTGCCCTCCAGGGAGGCTATGCTGGGGCAACCCTGGCCCCTGCCCTAGGAGGGGCAGTCAACTGGCATTAGTTGATGTCATTGTCTCTCCTGTCCACCTTAGCTGAAAAATTGGAAAACAGCTTTGTTAATGACCCTTACCGCTTTGCCTGGGCCCCCACACCCCGGGCACTTCCTGAGCGACAGCCCTGGCATATGGGGGGCAGCCTGAGAGCCCCTCCTCTGGGTGGGGCTCAGGGTCTTGGCAGATGGATGGCTGTCCAGGGTGCAAAGAGCAAGGAGGCTCACAGCACTGAGGCCACACCCCGTATCCTGGGTCTGCATTGTTCCCTTCTGGAGTAGAGTTTCGGCTGTGCAAGCAGCACCTGCCTTCCCCAGAAGGGCTGGAGGCCAAGGCCCAGGAAGTGAGGGCTTTGCTTGCATCAGAGCAATCCAGGGCAGGAGGCTGTGGGGGAGTGTGGCTGACAGTGGGCAGAGAAAGGTCTTTTTTTCTTTGAGTTTGGTCATCTCTGCCGCTTGTCTTTCTTGTTCTAGCATCCTCGGAGCCTCTGTCTTCCCAGAGGCTGAGGAGGCAAAAGAAGAGATGCAAAAGGTAGAGTGTGAAGGTGACATGGTACGGGGCTCCAAGTAGTCTCCACGTGGGCCCCCTTTGGGCTACAGAACTGTGAGCGTAGGGAACCCCTGGGGAGACCCAGCTGATTCTGGGGGCTTTTTCATCCCAACCATTGTGAAGAACTGAACCGGGACACACCCCCTTCTTTCTTTTTCTCTACTATACGGGGGAGACTGACAATGAACTCCGTGTTAGTTTCTTGGACATTGTAGGGGACAGTTCTCCAAGATGCAGCGGAGCCAGAGTTAGTTCAGCGTTCAGCCCCTCCCCCCCCCACGGCCCTCTCCGGGCACTTTGTGGTTACCATCGCTACTCCCTAATCTTCTCTCCTAGAGTCCCCTCCTGACCTTCTTGGACCCAAACACACTGGAGCTTGGAGCCCACTGTGTGTGAGGTCCCTGATCCGAGCATGCTCAGTCCAGCTGTGTCTCAGCTGTGGCAGTCTAGCCGGCAGTCCTCAGCCCTGGCTCAGTTTCCCGTCTTTCATCACGTTCATGGTGTGCCACCGAGGGCTGGTTTGCTTGCCGTGATGTTGTACTGCACAGCCAGACGTAGTGAAGAGGAAACACCTTGCAAAGACTGACAGACACAGAAGAACATGAGAGAGTGCACAGACGACATACTAACAGACATATGACTGTTGTGGGAACAGGACCCGCCTGGGCCCTTGGCCGGTGACAATGGTCATCCGATAGTGTATATTGGAGTGCTTCTGCATGTGGGGCCTTGTGCTCTGCACACACGCAGCTCCCATGTTCTCTCAGAGCAGCCCTTCGAGACAAGACTCCTTCGTGCTCAGCTTTCCCTGATGACAGACTCAAAGTCACAGAGGTTAAGGACTTGCCAAAGCCTCACCTGAGACAGTGCCATGCCTGCATTTGGGTTCCCGCAGTCCAACTCTGGGTTCTCTGTGGCTCACTTTAGGTTTGGGGCTGAGGTGGTTTCCAGCGTGGTTTGTCCAGGTTCCATGAGAACACTGGGTGGGGATTCTGAGCAAATGTCCCCCCGGGTCCCAGATGTGACTCCGACTTGGTGGCTCCAGCTGGGAAGCCTTCTCAGGAAGGAGCCCTGCCCTTCAGCTCTCCTCTGCCTCTTCTCCCTTTGTTCTCAGCCCGCTGCCATCTGGAGCTGCCCCAGGCATCTGCTCCTGAGCTTTACCCTTTTCCTTCTCCTCCCCTCCCAGCAGGAGGAACCTTCCTGTGCCCAGCCCCTCAACTCATTGTCATCTGGGGTCACTCAGAGCAGACACCTGTCCTCTGACTCACGCAGGGAAACCACCCAGCTTCCCCAGGCCTTCAATTTCACAAATGGATCCATTTGGTTAATTGCACTCCTACCCCTAAGCCCCTCTGCCTGTCAGCCACAGCCAGCCTCCTCACCACAGGCCCCACAGACACAGTGCATGCCCAGGACCCGCAGCTGTGGTTACAGGAGACCGGGGCTGTACACTTCATTGGTGACAGACTTCCCAAAATTCTGGGCTATCCACATGCCCACGGATGCTGAGACAGGCAGGGGTAGGTGTGGGGTGTTGTTGGCAGCAGTAACAGTTGGGGCCTAGAAACTCCTGTTGTCCACCTTCTTTCTGCAGGAGCAGTGAATCACATCTGGTCTCCTTTCAGCTTTTTACGATGTTCTCCTTTTGTTTTGAGCTGGTTTCACATTGTAGCCCAGGCTGGCTTCGACCTCACAGTCTTCTCTCCTCTTTCTCCCAAGTGCTGAGGTAACAGGCTCGCCTAGCTTCCCCTGGGCCCTTTCTGCTAACCCAAGCCCATCTCACTGACAGAGGCTGGAGACACTGTGTCCCACCCCGAGTTCTGCTTTCTAATAAGACAGCCGGAGATTGTAACAAAGCTTCCCTCCACCACACACTGCCACCAGCACTTCTCACAACCAGACTCCTGGCCAAATGGTGCGACTTAAAACTCGGGAAAAATCTCCCCGTCTGCTGCCTCCCCCCTTTTTGCAGCCCCCTCCCCACCTCCTGTTTTCACATTTTCCTGTCTGTGGGAGCCTGCCTGCTGGGATGGCAGTTGGATGCAGGCTGCTGTCTGCCTGGGATGTAAATGCAGAAGGCTGAGGGAGGAGGGTGGGCCGTTGTAGCTCCCTCCTGCTGGCCTCGTCCTTTCCTTCTGTGCCCAACTTGTCACAGCAGACAGGAATTTAAAAAATGCAGTGGGGTGCCCGTCTTTGGAATATCCGCCGCAAACCCGCGATTGGCTCCGAATGGAAGTCCCATCAGAACTGAGTCCACTCTATCTATGGCCAAAGGGCTGGGTCCTGGGGGAAGGAGCTGGTGGGAAGAGGAAGAGTGTGGGCTGCTTTGGAGGCAGGTGTGTCAGAGCAGGAAGGAGGAAAGCAAAGGTGTAGTGGCTGGTCTGGGATTCTTCAGGGGCCTCCTGTTCCTATTGGGTGGAAGTAGATAATACCTATGCCCATAACCTGGCGCTGGTCCTAAGAGTGAATGATGGCTCCTTGGGCATCAGGCCGAAGTGGAGTGGTCTGCACGGGCATCGTCTCACCTACAGATATACGAATAGATGTGAAAGCCCAGGTTGTCCAAAAGCAGGTAGCAAAGCAGTGCTCCTGTTGTGGCTGGTGGGGAGGATAATAGTCTGGCATTTCTTGAAGGGAAGGTGTGTTGGAGGCTTGGGTTAGAAGCTCATGTCTTGACCCTAAACAACTGTTACAGAAACCCTGCAATAAATGAGTGTATACACCCCTCTCCTACAGACAGGAAGATCATGGCTTTGAGAAAAAACAGCAAGCACCTACCTGTGTGGTGTGGTAGGTCTGCAACTCTAAGCCTAGGCCATTGTGTGCCGGGGAGATCACACATCACTTTTTTGTTTGGTTTGGTTTCATTTTTCTGAGACAGGGTTTCTCTGTAGCTTTGGAGCCTGTCCTGGAACTCGCTTTGTACACCAGGCTGACCTCGAACTCACAGAGATCCGCCTGCCTCTGCCTCAGTCTCCTAAGTAGGGATCTGGCATGTTCCCTCTGCTCTCTGTGGCCCCTGGCTAGTTATTAAGCTCATCTCGGTTCAATTCTGCACTGACATTCACTTCTCTTATGGGCTGGGGACATAGAAGACATCTCTCTTGCTCACAAAAAGCTCATAATCTGGTGACAGAAGTGAAGGTCACCTCTCTTCCCCTACCCTACATTCTTCTATAATTTTGTCTCTTTTATTCTCTGTTAGAATCAACCTGGTTTCCAACTGCCTTTAGAACACTGCCCGGCCTGTTCTAACTAGGCTTAGATTCCCCCACATGGGGTGTGTGTGTGTGTGTGTGTGTGTGTGTGTGTGTGTGTGTGTGTGTGTCGTGAATAGAGGTGTCCTCGGGTGGACCATGGTCTGGACCTCAAATGGAGACCCACTGGGCGAGCCTGAGAACCTACTGTGCAGTGCTGGGTGTGGGGCACCAAGGTTTGGAACAGAGAGGACAAGGGGACTTTTGGAAAGGGAAAGGTGTCGCTGTCCTAGAGTTACCTTCCCTTTATCTCAAAACCTCATGCCCTCTTAGCCTTTTATTTTCAGTTTTATAATTTTCTCCTTAAACAATCATTTCTTTGGTACCATTAATACAAATAGTGGATGCAATTCCTTCCAACATTTGAAACTTGATTTGTAAACTTATTCATTTTCCTTTATGAAGTATCACATTTTTTTAAAATAAAACAAAGCCCTCTAAGTTCTCTTGTTAATGCTTTTAATAACAGCTTTGGTGAGATGTAATCCACATACTATAAATGTTATATCCCTATAACACACAGCTCAATGATGGTTCACGTATATAGTGCCTTGCTAGGGTCTAGTGTCGGATAGCTACCAACTGAATTCTTGTAACTGTATCACCATTCCCAGTAAACCCCACAAGCCATACCATTCTGTAGCTGGCTTTTTTTTCTTATTCTTTACTCTTTGGGGAACCTGCCACCCAACTCCCAAATAATCACACGGAGACTTATTCTTTTTTATGAATGACTGGCCTTTAGCTGGCTTCTAGCCAGCTTTTCTTAACTTATCCCATCTACCTTTTGCCTCTGGACTTTTACCTTTCTCTATTTCTGTATATATTTTCTTTCCTTCTTACTTTGTAGCTAGGTGTGTGGCTGGGTGGTTGGCCCCCAGCATCCTCCTCTCCTCCTTTTCTTGCTTCTCCTCTCACATTCTTCTCCTTCTATTTATTCTCTCTGCCTGCCAGCCCCACCTATTTCTCTCTCCTGCCTTGCTATTGGCCATTCAGCTCTTTATTAGACCAATCAGGTGTTTTAGACAGGCACAGTAGCACAGCTTTACAGAGTTAAACAAGTACAACATAAAAGAATGCAACAATCTTTGCATCATTAAACAAATGTTCCACAGCATAAACAAATGTAACACATCTTCAACTAATATTCCAGACCACCATTCATTAGCAGTAGGACTCTGTCCCCACTCTATCCCCAGCCCTGGGTAGTCACTAGCCTACTTTCCATGTCCTTGAATCCACTGGTTCTGGAGATTCCGTATATACGGAAGCATGCAGTAGGTGGTCTTTGTGTCTGGTTTCTTTACTTAGTGAGACGTCATCCAAGCTGCAGTGCACTGCATTCCAGTGAGTGGCTGAGTAACAGTCCGTTTCGTGGTAGACCATGCTTTGGTTGCATCATGGCTGCCTCACGTGGGGACCCCACACTTGTGTTCCTGAGGAGCCCCACGTCTTCCGATGTTAATTCCAAGGATCCCCTTCTTGGTGCGCTACCTCCTGTCTCCACCTTCCATCCCATCTGGATCCCTCCTTCTTACCCAGTCCAGCTCTTGAGCCCCACTCACCCTTGGGGTCTGTCACACACGATTATTGTCACTGTCTCCCCAGCCTTCCTCCGAGCCACTCCCTGTCGTGATGGCCTGCTGGGGAGACAGCTGGAACCCTGCCTGCTCTCCTGATCCCAGTTGCCTTTTCTTCCTCATGATGAAAGATCCGTAGTGTCCAAGAGCTGTGTAAACTTTCTATTGGATGGTAGTTACCAGGACATGGAGCCCAGGGGGAGAGAAGCCCGCTTGAGTGCTGGAGAGGCAGGGTCCTGCCCTTCCCAGCTTGCAGCTCTCCTCTGGAGCTGAGGGTCTCTTCTCCCTCCCTTCCCTCAGACCCTTTCCTGTGTGGGTCTGGCAGGCAGCCTTTGCAATGCTAACCTCCCCGGTTCTTCAAATACTCTTTGGAAGCAGAGGCCAAGAGTGCCGCCTCACCCCGCCCCTTCTCGACCCAATCCAGTCTTCTTCCAGAGGTCTCTCCGCCTTTCTTCTCCCTCGCTGGCTGTTCTGTCTCCCTGGGATAGGTTTCCTCTAACCCTGGGTGATGATTTGAGTGTGAAATGTTAACCCTGGGGCTTGTGCTGGTCTCCAGCCAGTGGGACTGCTCTATGAGGGTGTGGAGCTTTGGGGACATAGGGTCTAGCTGGCTAACATAGGCCACCAGGATGGACCCTGACTGCTACCAGCATGTGTTTTCTAGTTCTGTCCTTCAAAGGACAAGAGAAGAAACGATTACACACACACACACACACACACACACACACACACACACACACACAGTCCCAAAGAACTCTTGACAGCTGTCTGGATCGTAGCATCATTGATGAGACCTAATGACTCTTGGTTGGGTTGTAGGGCTAAGGAACGAGGCCACCTGTATCCACTGGGCTGCCTTGCAGTGCCAGACTGGAATGTGCTGGGCTCCAGCTGGCCTTGGGTCAAAAACGACAGCATGAGGCAGCATTCCTGTGTGAACAGGGGTAGAAATGCAAAGACGTCCATCCTGCTGCTGTTATAATGGGCGGGGGGGAGGGGGGGCGCACGCGGGCAGGAGGAATCAGTCTAAAGAGCCACAGTGTCCAGAGAGTTAAGAGATATGTGCAGACCCAGAGGATGGAGTCACAGTACAGAATACAAGTTCTATGTCCCTACAGTGAGGGGCAGACCACCCCCATTCCAGGGGTAGCTGCTGCCTTCTTCAGGGCTCTGGTCTTGCTGGTGGCCTGTGAGTAACACAATGTCCTGGGGTGCTTTCCCACCCCAGGAAGTATGGTCTGACTCTAGATGTTCCCCCGGTCCTCGTGGTTGTCACCTGGAGGAAAAGGTCACTTCTCACTTCCTTCTCTCCATCCCCTGCTTCTCCTCAGTGTAATAGCCAAATGGTTCGGGTTTCAGTCTACAGATTTGTCCTGGTCGCTGCATAGGAAACAGCTGTTTGTCAGTCAGATCTCTAATGTAAATGCAGGTGTCCTTCTCTGCCCCATCCTAGAGAGAGTGAAGACTGCTGACATCCTTCCCCTGGTCCAGAGACCTCAGGGGTCTTAGCTGAGGCTTGCTTGCAGAGGCGGCAACCCTGCTTATATCTTTAATGGGAAAGAGTCCCTCACTCCTCCCCATCCCCCTGACAATGGGATGGAGCCGAGCATGAGGCACACCACAGCAGACAGAGACCACCCCTTCCAGCACCCAGAAGGGAGTCAGACTTGTACCAGGTTCCCTTAGCTGTGTGAAAATCCTAGATGACTGTCAGCCCCCACACAGGCCAGGAAGCTAGTGGCTGTCCCTGCTGGGCGCGGGGAAGGCGGTGCTCAGGAAACAGGCAAATGAGTACCTCCCGCAACACGGAGCAGGGTCCTGGGTGCAGTGCAGTTCCCGAGTCTTCCAGTAGGGGGTAATTATTGGGGCAGACTGGCTTTCTCAGAGGATGCAAAAAACTGTCCCCACAGGAACAGTTCATCTGTGACAAGAGGGAGAGTCAGTGGCTCGTTGCCAGATGCTGTCAGAGCAGGGAAGGCGTTCTGCACACTGTTTCCTTGTCTAATACCATCATCTTCCAAAAACCCCGCTGCCTTTCTCCTCCTTGTTGGTGTTTTTGTCTCCCTGACACACGGTGGTGGCCGTCTGTAGCTGACATTTTGCGTTCCCGAGAATCCACATGTTGGTCTTAAATGCCCGTGAGCCAGAGTTTCTCGTACTTGGGTGGCTGTCTGTCACTCACTTCTTTGGTGTGAGAGGGACAGAGGGGCGAGTGGGTGTCACCGGGCTCACGGAGTGGGACCTCGGGCGCTCCACGCTGACCCCTCTGCTTCGGGGCATCTTCAGAACCTAGTGTTGATGTCCTAAGGTGGATGGTGGGAGACTGGACAGGTCACCTGCACACCTGCATCCCGGGAGCCTGTGAGGATGGCACTGAGGGCGGGCCTACCTTAGGTCAGAGAGAAAGCTGAGGAGGAAGTGGGGGAGCACTCTGGAAAATAAATACATCTAGGGCGTCTGCTAAGTGGAAACAGGCTCTGCTTCTGAGGATGCCAAGTCAACACTGCCCAGTGATTGCTGCTGCCTCACTGCTCCGCATAACCACTAATAGCAGATTCATCAGATCTTTTATTAATTGAGGATTTATTAGGCAGATTTATTGATGGGCCAGATACCTCCCAGTAATAGGAAGTATCTGAACCAATGGCTGTTCATCCAGCTCATAAGGATTTATCACGCTGTCCGACTACACAGGGAGACAAGATGCGGGCCTGCCATTGCTTAGTGTCTACAGGATGCTGACGCAGGAACAGCCCTTCCCACAGGGCAGGAGGCAGTGACCACTGGGATGAGCATGGGGTACACGGGAGCAGGGGAAATGGCGGTGACAAGGAGGAGTCAGTGAGGACCTTAAACACTGGAGTAGATCAGCACAGTAAATATGGGCATGGGATTCAGGGCTCAGAAAGGATAGGTGTGAGTCTGGGCTGGACAGGGGACCTGGGGTGCTCTGAGTGTGGGTTGAATGTGAATGAGAACATGGGCTTCCCCCTTCAGCTTTTTCTGGCAGACACAGCACACATAGTTCTTTGTCCTTCAAGAAGGGGAGGGGAAAAAAAAGAAGGTTGTGGGTGAGAATGTGATTCTGGTGACGGCCTGAGCCACTGGGGTTTGTTTTCATGTATAAACCATTTGAGAATGCCATGGGTTCGTATTAGGAGTGGGTTACTTGTGTCCTCTGTTATCCAGCGGGGGAGGGCTGGCTTATCCACACAGAACTCTCCAGCCTCGTGGGATGAATCTGAGCCCTGGAAGATCCCCCACTCCATGCTCAGATGTGCCTCTGATCCCCCAATCCAGCTCCTTTCTAATTCCTAAGCACGTTGTTTTCGGGCAGCTATCACGATCAGCCTTGCTGCCTGTCTTTTTAATGGGAGTGGCTGGGGTTTGCGTTGGCACTGGGGGCTTTTATTATCTCTCTGCTCCCCCACAATTTCCTGTGTCAGTGATGTGTGAGTGTGTTCCTTAGCTGGTTCTTGTAGTACTATTCTAGTCACTTGATTAGCTTATTCCAAGAGCTAATTGCTGGCATGTGGCCTCAGCTCTCTCTGTTGGTGTATCCCTAGGCGTTAATTCACACACACATGGCCTGGGAGAGCCTGCAAGACTGTTATTCATGGCTCTGAGGCATTTCAAGTGGGACTTACCCCCGCGCCAAGCCCAGTTTCTCTGCATCCCAACCAGGAGCACACTGGCTTCTCCTGTGTTCTCAGTGCCAGATCCCAGCAGCGGCTAGCCCGCTTTCAAACCTGGAGCTCCCCATACCATCTTCTGTCATCCACCAGCCGGTCATCAGAGCCTGCCAGTTGTGACGCAGGGATCCTCAAATCTCAGGAAGGCCATGGAGATGGGACAGACATCCTTCAATGGGGCACTCCCCCTCCTACCTCTCCCAGGTCACCTGTGGATCTAGAGCTGGCAGAAAGTGGTAGCGCAAGGAGCGGAGGCCTCTTGAGCAGCATCCCTCCTGGGTGGTACCCATTAGTGGGGGGATGCGTTAGGACAAAGCAGCCTGTCACTAAGCCCCACCCAACCATCTACCTGCAGCTTACACCCTTGGGAACCCCGAAGGGTCTCTCTCAAGGAGAAAGGGAACTTGTCTTCCTCAGCTGTCTCAGTGAAAGTCCCCAAGGACCAGCAGGTGTCTGTTCCTAAAGAGTTGTGGTGGGTTTGGCCAGTGCTGATTGTCTTACGTCTTGGGTCCCACCTGGGAACTGGGGTGGAGTAAGACACTCTTAGAAAGGGTGAGAAATTCTCCCAGGAAGGGGGCAGTGCTGTGGATGAGAGGAGAGCCTGGATGCTGAGTGAGCACCTTGTGAGTGCCCACAGATATCCTGCTGGTTGAATAGGATGCTGCCTCCAGCCACAGGGAACTGGGGGTACAGCTGGAGAGACAGGCAACGCGCTAACACCAAGAAGTAGCATTCATTCCAGTGAGAATATCCCAGAATGCTTTGAGAGCACATACGATGAGGATCTCCTGCAGACTTGGTGGGAAGGAGTGGCAGGGGAAGACTAATGAAGCCTTCTGGGTAGAGATGTCGCCCCGGGACCTAAGCCTGGGTGATGGTGATGAGTTAGGTGGGAAGGAAAGCTGGCCTAGGCAGACTTGGAAGACAGCGATTTGTGTAAAAAGAGTGTGGAACCATCAGTGACCACCCAGAGTGAGGACCAACAGGAGAACCCATCCATCCCAAGCTAGATCAGGAGCCAGCCTCCATCCCTTGCATGGGGCAGGGCCCAGGGCAGGCTGGGAGTGGGCAAGCTTCAGTGTGGAGAAAGGAAGGCTCTGAGTGGGTGGAAAAGCTGGAGGACGTCTTGGCAGCAGGGTGTCTTAGGTCAATGAGGAGTATACACAGCCTCGCTGCTGGGTCCTGAGATGGAAGCAGAGCTCTGAACAGGGAAACTGAGATCACTGACTGTGTTCATCACTTTTCCATCTTTGTGACAAATACCAAGAAAGCTGACTTGAAGGAAGAATGGTTTATTTCAGCTCACAGTTTCTGAGGATGAAGTCCGTGGTCACTTGGTCTGAGAAGTAGACCAGTATGGCGGGTGGGGTCGAGCAGGGCTGCTGATCTCTTAATGAACTAGGCTTTGGGGACAAGATCCAGTCATTATGTGCCCATCCCAGTGGCATTCTGCCTGGGGAGTAGCTATGGAAACAGGATGCCCAGATTCCTCCCTTGGAACGGGCTCCTGAAGCTCGTCAAAAGAATGTTCCACTCACCCGATGTGATATTTAGGACCAAGGGTCTCGAGAAAGTGTCCGCTCCACCCTCCCCACGGAATACTTGGCTCAAAGTCCTGCAATGCTGGGAAGCGGGCTGCCCCAGGTTTAGGTGATGCGAGGGTAGAAACTGAAGGCTGGCCTCACCCGGAGCCAAAGCCTTGGAGCCAAAGGGGTGCTGTGCTCCCCCCACCCGGCCCCTCTACCCTGCAGCCGGAGTGGCCCTATGCACAGGTCTCACCACCATGTCACTCCTGCTGAGAACCTGAAATGCCTGGATTATAGTTTCGGTGCCCGATGCTGGCCATCAGAGGCCTCTGTGAGGAGGCTCTTTGTCTCCCGGACAGTGCCATGTTCCTTGTCCATGTGCACTCTTTTATCAGCCACATTGGCTCCCGTCAGTTCCCTGCATGTCCCAATCCACTGGCTGCCACAGGGCCTTGGCACGAGCGGTTCTCCCTACCTAGGATGCTTTTTGTGACCCACCTTTACAAGACTGGCTCCTTCTCGCCACTCAGGTCTTGACCAGGTGTGACCTTCTTCCAAAGGCCTCTTCCTTCATGCTCTCCCGCCTTCCTACCGTGACGTCTTCTTTAACAAACTTAATTTTTAAAGAGCAGTTTTAGGTCCATGGCAGAACTGAGTTGGTACATTGGACTCCCACACATTCCCTGACCCCAACGGCAGAGCCTTCCCGTCCATGCTGTCCTTTGCTGGATGCCACTGATACTCCTGGAGTCACACACCATTATCACCAGAGCACCTGGGGCAGCGCGAATCACACTTGGTGTTGTGTATTTCTTGGGTCTGAAAACTCTGTAATGATGTGAGTCTACAGTCCACAAGCATGGTGTGACACGGATTCATGTCTCTCACCTCCTGGCACCCTCTGATCTTACTGACTGCGCATCTTGCCCTTTTCAGAATGACATACAGTTAGAATTATTCACTCTGTAATATCCATCCATGCGGCTTCTCCGACTTTTCATGGCTGGGTAGCCCATTTCTGTTCAGCATTGAACAATGTTCCATCAGCCTCGTGGGTCACAGTTAATTGATTCATTTGCCTTCGGGAAGGCACCTTCTGCGCCTGCTCAGCAGAGCTGCCACAGTGTGTGTGGGTGGATGGTGTTTTCATCCTTGAACTAAAGCCTCCTGGTCATTTCATTTTGGTCCTCTCCAATTCATTTTCTGTTATCCCTCTTGGAAATCTGGGGTATGTGGGAGTGGATAAACCTTGTTTCCACCCACATGTGAGTTCCCTAGCTCAGTGCCTGCACCAGGTGGGACCGCAGCGTCCATGAATGTCTGCTGCCTGCTGCCTGAAAGCCCGTGGCAGCCACCGCTCAGGGGACCAGAGCCACCAGCTGAGCCCTGTCTCTGGGCTGCCCGTCTTTCTCTGTCATGTCAGACATATTGTACCGCTGTCACAGCCTGCCTGAGACGGGGCTGTGGGGATGTCGCTCCTGACGGCGACAGCTTGAAGGAGGGAGCTGTGGTTACCTATTCCATCTGCCAGGGACAGCTTGTAGGATCAACACCAGGGGCCTTCAATCGGGGGGGGGGGAGGGGGACGAGCAATCAGGACCCAGAAAAACAAAAGGGAGAAATAGAAATTCAAGCTGTGACAATGAGTGGATAATTCCTGTAACTACTCACCCGTTGTGGATAGTCACGTGGGTCGCCAGCGTGTGTACGCCCTTCATCCCTGGGAGGGGAAGTCCTGATCCGTGGCAGCAGCAAGCATGTGTGGCATGATTCCCAGAGGAAGTGCTTCTGATGTAAGGGCTGGGATGACCTCCATGCTTCAGAAGAGAAGTACAGAGCTCTGAGGCCGAGGGTCTCCACCTTGTACGTGGAAATGACGTTAACGCGGGCAGTCTGAGTGCATGGCTAGTGCCCGAGAGCCGGACCAAGAGCTAGCATCTTCCTTGGCAGCACATCGTGACCAAATTCACACTTCAAATCTGAGTCGCTCAGGAGGCAGGTCGCTCAAGGGTGTGGACTGTTTGTAAACAAGGTAACAGAAGTTATTTGGCATTCACATTCACAAGGTGAAAAAAATCTAAAACCTGATTGGGCCCTTCGCAGAGGTTTAAGAATTCAGGAATTTGCACGTTTGAGTGGTACCCGCCGTTCGGCTCACTCGGGTTTATTTTTCATGGATGGTGTGTGGACTGATGCGTGGCTTCCCCTTGCAACTCAGATAAACACCTCCACTCCGAAGCTTTCTCCTCCTTGGTCCTGGTTGAACCCTTGTGATGCTAAACAAAAGCATTTTGTCCTGTATTTCAATATTCAAAGATGCCAGTGGCCAGTGGCCAGTCTCTAGCCCTTCACTTGTCCTAGCTCCTTCACTTTCCCTGTCGAGAATGAGGAATGAGGCCTTCCTCATCCCACCAAGGGGCTCTTAACAGAGCCCACACACCCACCATCCCCTTATGCATTAACCCCTTGTGATGGTTAATTTCTGTTGTCAACTGGATACAATCTAGAATGGCCAGGGAAGAGATGAAATGATGGATTGTCTAGATTAGGTTGGCATGTGGTGGCTCATGTCTGCCAGGGATTACCTAGATGACTTTAATGTAGGTGGGAAGACTCGGCCACTGTGGCACCTCCTCTTGGTGAAGGATCTTGAATTGCTCTTGACTGTGGATGTGACTAGTTCCTTCCAGTTCCTGCTGCCTTGACTTCCCCTAGAGAGAGACTATAATCTGGAATTCTGAGATAAAATAAACCCTTTCTTCCCTAGGGAATAAATCCTTCCTCTTGTCAGAGTGCTGATCCTAGCAACAGGAGACAAAATGAATGCACCCCTTATGTTATTGAGAAGGCCTGGAAAGGGACCTAGGAGATGGCATGCCTTGGCACGGAGTGACGGCTACGCCACTATGGTTGACATTAAATCAGGCAGTCTTTAGAGATGTGGATGTCATTGCTGGGGGCCAGGAGCCCTGCCCCCTTTTCCCTGGTTATCAGACTGGGGGAACCGTGGGTCCTGCCGATGTGAGGACCCTAGCAGGTCTCTCTGCCCTCACTGTGCACCGGGTCTTCTGTGCTCAATGCCAGAGCTCTAAGCCACCCGTTCCCTTGACTCAAATGGAAATCCCCTCCCCGTGTGTGGAAAGGGTGCCTACAATGTGCCTGTCTTCTGTGCCATGTGAGAATGTTACAGAGACCGATGTGATACCTTTCTTTTATTGGTGTGAAATTTATCTAAAAAATAAACCATTTTAAGTACATAATTTAGTGACGTTCAGTACATTCACAACGTGTGCCTTAACTGCCATCTCTGTCTAGTTCCAAATCATCTTCATCTTCTCAGAGGAAACCCATGCCACGAGCAGTCACTCCCTGTGGCATCCCCCAGGAACTGACTGGCACCAATGGTGTTCTGTCTCTGCAATTACTGATTCTGGGTATTCCTATGAAATCTGTACCTGGGACCATTTGTATGGGACAGTGTGGGCTCTTTCATTAATGTGTTTTGGGAATTGTTTCACAGTGAAGCGTGTGTCAGAACTTCATTCTTTTCTATGGCTGGATAGTAAGTCCATGGTATGTATAAACCCAAATCTACCCATCCGTTTTTCCATCCACCTCAGATGGATGTTTGAGCAATTTCCACTGTTTGGCCGTTGTGAGTGATGCTGTGCACACGTACGTGCTTGAGAACCTGCTTTAAATCCTTGGGGCAGATACCCAGTAAAATTGAAGGGTCATGGGAAGTTTTCTGTTTAAGTTTTGGAAAAACTGACAAACTATATGCTGCCTTTTAAAATAGCATCTTCACTTTGAGACTTTGCTGTGTAACAAAGACAAGGAAACTGGGTAGAAAAGTCCTGGTCTAGACCTCAGGACACCTGGATTCTTTTCCTAGCTTTCCACTAGCCAGCTGGATGAGCCTAAGCTGGTCTCTTGCTCTCCTCTGGCTATGGATTCTTCATCTGAAAAGTGGGGAGATTGTTTAAAATTAAATAGTTTGTATAAAATTAAATAACCTTTGACCTTTTTTTCTTTTAACGTTTGGTTGGGGGAAAACGGGTTCCCGAGAACAAAGAAGGGACTTACCGGGTGGCAGAATGTGGTTATCTTGATGTCCTTTATCTACGATGCTGTTAGACTGTGAATTTCAAACATCCCTAACAGCTGGGCTTTTTCCTGCCAATGTGTTTCTGATTATTGAATAATTTCTGGCTCCCTAGTTCCATCAAGATCCCCAGAATGAATATCACCCCTTTCCCATCTCTCTGCCGCTTGACAGGTCCTGAGCCAAACATGGTGGTCAGGGAGCCAAACTAAGCCCTCCCACCCCTTCCCTGAAGGAAGGCCATGCCTTCCCTCCACACTGGGGCTCCAGCCAGAAAGTCAGGCTGATCTTTGGAGATGTGTGAGTCAGAGTGAAGCATTAGTGGCCTTCCTGAAGGACAATGTAAGGACCATCCTGGAGAGTTAACTCTTGTGATGCCTCCTAGCCACAGGGTCCGTCCTTGGAAGACAGACCGTCTTCTTCCAGCTCTCCTGTCTTCTTCATTGGCTTCCTGGCATCTGACCTGGAGGGAAGGGATTTTTCCCACCTTAGTCACTCTCCAGCTTGTGCTTTCTTGTGTCACCTAGTAGTTTTCTAGAGGAACAGATTCACACACACACACACACACACACACACCCCTAAAACTCAGGGATCCTCACAGAAGAGGGAGCAGAGAGATTGTAAGAGCCAGGAGTGGTGGATAACGTCACGAAAACACACGCTGTGCTCCTGACGCAGCAGAGCAGTTGCAAGCGTGAGTGTGACTGTGATAAAGCACACTCACAAACATCAGGACTGTGATAAAGCACACTCACAAACGTCAGGACTGTGACAGCATGCACAAGACCCGTGCAAGCTCCAGCCAGATAAAATCCCAACATGGGGCGGGGGGAAGGTGAGCGCAAAACCACTGCTGGCCGAGGAATTTAATAGCATTTAATAGCTGCTGGGAGGGACCGTCAGTGTTCTTTAATGATGTGACCCTTAGTGGGCTCAGGGCAGCCGCACTCCCAGGAGTAGCTGGACAGCACAAACAGGACTAGGTGGGGTTAATAAAAGAAGAAGAAGAAACTCAACCTTGTGTGGTAGTGAATGGAGATGAGACATGGGAGGAGGTGAGGGAGGGGATGAATATGTTCAAAATGCACTTTATGGAATTCTCCAATCATAGAATACTTTTTTAAATAATACCGTCTAAGCAACTTCTTTCATTAACTCATTTACTAGTTCACTTTTCTTACCCATCCTTATGTCCGTCTGTCACACATTTTGAGGGGCTATTTGGTACTGTGGCAAATTCCTAAGACTGGATAATAAACAAACCTTCCCATTTATGGAGCCTTCAAGTGACTTTTTGGAATGAATGGAAAGCCCAGGATGCCATCGCGGGAGTAGAAGTGGGTATTCGGGACCCCTTAAGTAACACTTAGCAAATCCTGATGAAGGAGGCCAAGGTCACAGACTGTCCTGCTCCAAGGTTAACCTGTCCTAGGCCAGTGGTCAAGGCAGCGTACACCGAGGCCCTTGAGGAGCAACATGCCAGGTGAGAATGAGAGAGATCAGGCAGGCACATAGTTTGGGGCATCAAGCCAGTAAAGGAAGTTAGTGTGAACTTGGGGACAATAGTGAGAGGTGACAAGGAGTGGCATGTTTGTATTTGTGCTTTAGAAACAACAGTTCTGGTCGTGGGCAGAGAATGAGTGGGGGCAGGGCAGAGATTGAGCAGCAGGACTACTTAGGGAACCATGGCAGTCACCCTAGCCTGGAACACTGGTGGTCCAAACCAAGGAGGTGGCCATGGGAAGGGAGGCAGGTAGATGGAGGCCAGATGTTCGCACGCGCGCGCTACTGTTAGGCTCAGTTGCTGAAATGTGAGCCAGAATCCTTCATTCTGGCATGTGGTGGTAGTGACTGGTAATGCTTCCTACTACAGGACCCCAGAATGATGGCTTCATCTCTGAGGAGCTCTTCCCTGGGCCCTGTCCTCTACCTACTTGTGTGTGTGTGTGTGTGTGTGTGTGTGTGTGTGTGTGTGTGTAGTTGACGGTGGCTTCAAGTTCCAGCCAAATAAAACAGGAGTAGCATTGTGTGTTCAGCTGATACGGATGCTCACTGAGGAAAGCTGGGAGATTCTGGAGACTCCACATGCAGCCTTCCCCTTTGACCTGGCTCCATGATGCTGGCAGGCTGGAGCAGTGAGGAGCTTCAGGCAGTCTTAGAGTGCTGAACTTAAGTCACAGCTCATCCCTTCTCCTTGGACAGTCCTCCCGCCTCTCCATAGGTCGTAATGAGCTCTTATTCCTGTGTCCTTAGCCAAACACATCCTGCTCCAGGCACACCCCGCAGGTGGTCCAGGGAGGCTCTGAGCTGGTACATCTATCCAGGACCTCTAGGCCAGTGTGTGTTTTAATGATTCCTCAATGCAGCATTGCCTTTACTTCATACTGGGTCTTAATTATCGGTGGATTTGTCCTCTGGAGATGCCACCTGCAGCATCTGGGACATCTGGGAAAAGCGTCAATGTCCAGAGATGTTTTTTATTGGCAACAGGACTGGCTGGCTCTACTGACATTGGGTAGGTAGAGACCAGGGGCACTTCCAACACCCTACAATATATAGGACAGTCCCTATGTCATGGATTGTTTCGTTCCAAGGCTAGAAAGCCTGGTATAGGAGATTCCCACTCTGTGGCCAAGAGGCTCCTTGAATCTTTTGAGACTCTGGGGGGTGATTAGAGCAAAACACAAGTTGAAGAGAAACTCACTTGCTGCTGTTTTCTCTCTCCAGCTGAGCACTGTCTGGAAAGCCCACGTAGAGCGGCGCAAGGCATCGAGAGCCCGTGGGCTGGGCAGCTGGGAGCAAGGCCCGGTGCTGAGGATGGACAGGCAGCAGGCACCACCCTGGGTCCACATAGCCCTCATCCTCTTCCTCCTCAGCCTCGGAGAGGCCATTGAGATTCCGATGGATCGTGAGTTCTCTTCTGGCTCTATCCATTTTGCTCCTGATAGTGAGGGATGGATGTTGGGGAGAGAGGTCAGGGAGGCAAGAGGGCGAGGGAGTGACGGTGGATTCCAGGCTTCAGAGCTGGGTTTTTCTCTAAAGACTTGACGTAGGCTCCCCCTGGGAAATTGGAAACTAAGATGCAGGCCTCTTCTTAGGGCTGTGGATAAGCTGGTGTCTGTGTGGCCTGGAACCTGCTGAGTGGAATCAAGGGTAACATAGTTTGAATTCTGAGTCACCTGGAGTTCTCCTCTCTCCTCATATTCACCAGCATAGCCTTAGCCTTGACTTACCCTTCCTAAAAGCAGTTTCTAGGATCAAGAGTGGTGGGGTATCCTTACTAGTCTCTCTAACTTGGCACACACACCCAGAGCTGATACCCGGTCTTGGCTGGAGTAATAAGGATGATGGTGGATAGCCTGGGAGAGGATTGGCAAGGACATTATCTTTGTAGAAGACACAGCCACATGGGATGTGAAGCTACAGCGTGTTACCGTGGGAGAGCCGGGCACGGGTAGTTCCTGTCCCAGCATTCCCTCAGAGCTATCCAAATACAGAACTCGTTTCTGCTCCTGGTGGCAGAGCCCTGTCCGAACCCGACACGCTGGGCCGGTGTCTGGTTCTCTAGTCACCCTCTCTGGTACTGTGCTCACTGGTGGCTGTCGATTGGCTGCTCGTTCCTCGGCCCTGTTTGTAAACACACGCCCCTTTGCCACAGTTTGGACACGTGTGTCGGCTGTCTCGGCATCCTAGCACGAAGGTACAGGCACGGCACCTCTGCCCCCCGCCCTCTGCCTCAGGGAATTCATGGAGTCCATCCTTCATGGATGCCAACATAGACTTGGACTCTCTCCAGTTAACAGATGGCTGGAGGAGGTGGGAGGTGAAGATGGCCTCCAAGAAGGCCCCACAGAGCTCTAAAGCCAGACCTCCCCCACACCAGTCACAGCTACCCAAGAGGAGTCTGCACTTCTGGATGACCAGTAATAACTAGGAATTGATCCCAGAAGCAAGCTGGCCAAGACCACTGCTGCCCGAGTATCTATACATGGAAGGAGGGGCAGAGGGGAGCTGTGGGACCAGCGTTCCCATGGTGACCGTCTGTGGTGGGCTCAAGGAGAGTCTCATTAACAGCCAGGCAGACAGTCTAATAAGCGGCGTGATAAAGGCGTGTCCCTGGAGAGGAGGGTGCTGAGGAAATTAGGTTGGCGAGAACACGGTGAAGGCTCATTTCTCCTCCGCCACTTCTCACTCACCTGCCGTTGGATGGATACACAGGGCTGGTGGGGGAGGGGCTCCTGCAGCATGAACACAGAAATAGATGGTTAGGGCTTCTGTATTGAAAATAGGGATGTCTAAGCTCGACTGGAGACGGGGATATAACAGGCAGAAGGCTGAGGACCCTAACTTCCTCTCCACTGACTCCCCATCCCAGCATCCTGGAGGAGGTAAGGGAGGACCCATCCTTTCATGTGGTCTACACAGACCAGGCCATTCCTTGCTTAGGGTCACACCTGTCATGGCGATAAAGGCAGAAGGGAATCTGGGTCTTCTGACTCTGCTAGGGTGCGATGGTCCTGCCTCCTTTTAGTCCTTGGACCTCGCTGGAATTGCAGCTGCCCTAGGCCAGACAGAGTCCTCAGAGTGGTGATGATCTCACCACATGTGAGATCTCACAGGAAATCTGGATGCCGGTGCCATCCTTCGCGGACAGGTTAGGGAGCCAGGGAAGAGGCAGAGTCAGCCCCTGAACGTGGCAGCTCCCTGAGAGGATCTCTCTACCGCGTGGCTGTAGTTGGTTCAGGCTGTGTCGGGATGGACACCCTATAAAGCACCGCACCTCCCTAGTTGCTACAGACCAATTTCAACGACTCTTCCGCAGAAACTGAACTCAGAACAATGGCACAGCAAGGACAAGGATTTCCTCAGCAAGTTTCTCCCCTGCCTTAACCACAGCCCTTCCCACGTTCTCGGAGCCCACCTGCCATCTGGGCTTGGGACAAGTCAGGTGTTCCTGACTCACCCCCTTTGCTGGTATGGTGGGGCTGAGGGTATGGGACTAGAGACTGTCCTGCCTGGTGTCTCACTCATTTGCCCCTCCAGGGCATTCTCTGTGCCTCTGGGGCAGGGGCACTGCTTCTACTCTGGTGCTTGGCACAGCAGCTTTCTAGAGCAGCGCCCTGGATGGCTGCACAATCCCTTATTGACGCGCCCAGCCTCTGGCTCCAATTGCCTTGCCAGTGAAGTCACACGCCACCTCCCTCCCATTAGCCCAGAGGAGAACAGCATGACCTTAAAAAAAAAAAAAAAAAGTAATGGGTCACCTCATCAGCCAGAATGGCCTTGCCAAAAAGTGAGTCTTCTGGAAGCTTGCCTGTACTTCCATTTTCCTTCCACTCAAGAGGATTCAGGATTTTCTCCTAGGAGGCCACAGAAGAGGACAGCGGAATGGAGGGATGCTCCTCGCCACCCTCATATGGGATGGCCTCAGTAACACGCCCACCCCACATCCTCCATCCTCCCAGGATGGAGCCCAGAGAGCAACTAACTACCAGAGCCCAGAAAGAAAAGAGAGGCCTGAAGGCAGAGCCCTGGAGCCAGGACAGGCACCTGCTCACCCCCGCCGAGGTGGATTACGGGGCCATTTTCTCCTTCTTGGAAACCAAAAGGACAAACTCATTCTCTGACATCGTCAGACAGCAAGTTTGGTGAAAGGAAAGAAGAGCGTGTGGTGAGGTGACGGAGAAGAGCACTGCTGTCCTTGACAGACAGGTTGTCCCCATTAGCTTGTCTTCTGGCTCCCTTCTGTCCCTGCAATAAGTCCCTTGGGAGCAGGGCGGTGACTGAGATGTCATTGTCCCACTAGGCAAGGAGATGCTCAAGAAGCCCTTACCCAGGTAGGGCTGGGGTCAGCCATCAGCCAGTTCTAGGCTGACTTGGGAATCTCCACTCACTGAAGTATCTCCACTTTCCCTTGTCCACAATGTCAAGGACGACGGTGTCACTAACCCACTAAGGATGGATTCTGAAAGCTCTGCAACAACCTCTGGGGAAGCTAGTATACATTCTGTCTCCAAAGCCAGCTTCTACAGGACCGTAGTCATGTGACCACCCCTCCTTGAATTCAAGATGCTGTGGAAGGGGGCCAGAGCCTGGGAGCAGGGTACATGAGGACCAAGAGACACCATTGTGTCCTGACATGAAGCCAGAGCCCAGCCGGTGGTCAAAAGGAATGTGCTGAAGTGCCAGTCCTAGCTGTCTGGAAACTGGCCCTCCCCCTCCCGTGTCTTCTCCTGTGCGAGCCCCAGCAGCTTTGGGTCTTTATAGACTTCCTGTTCTTGGCAGGGAAGCTATATACAGGGGAAAGTGCTGCAGCCAAAAGCGCCGCAGAGCCCGTGTGCAGAGCTCGTGTGCAGAGCTCGTGTGCAGCATCTGCGTGCAGAGTCTGTGTGCAGAGCCTCATGCCTTTCCTTGGGCTTTTCATTCCTTTGTTTCCAGCCCAGGCAGAGCCGGACAAGCACACAGCAGAATGTCCCTTCACTGCTCTGAGGCCCACACCACCTTGCTCATGGAATCCTTATAAAGGCCATACCATGGAGACTTTCCCTTGCTGACAGCCTGCATGGTGGCCTGTTCATTCCCGCCACACACCATCCCTTTTCCATGTCCTTTTCTCTGCTTCTGTGACTCTCTTGGGCCTAGATGAGTCCTGGCTCTCTGCAGGCTGCCCTTTCTGAGCCTGCACCTCCTCCTCCAAGTCTCTTCACTCTGGTGGGAAGACATCAAGGTCACCATGACTCTGCCCCAAAGCCCTCTACCTCCTGCTCTCCCCAACACCTCTCACTCTGAAAAAGGAAGCCCATGGTGCCCATGCCTGCCTGACCCCTGTACCGGCGTGACATGAAGATGTCATGTTGCTTCCTCGTGGTATCATAAGAAAAGACACCGAAGAGTCCTAGAGACATCTTTTGTCTTTTCTCCACATCTGTTTGCACCAAGGCTTGCTTTCTTTCCACTGTGCTACCCAGGGCACAGTTCGTAGGCCCCAGCACCACCGAGGCCTTTGTCAGGAATGCAGGACTTGGAATGGATGAGGTTCCGTAGTAGAGCACTTGCCTGGGTTCCACCCCCAGCATTGAAAGAAAACAACAAAGTGAGACGAAGCTCTCCAGCAGGCCATCCCAGCCAGAGCCTGCATCTTCTCTAGCTGCAGTGAGTCGTCTGCTGGGTAGCGTGTGAGAAGCAGGAGCACACACCTGTGCACGGCCCGTTTGCTTGGGCGCGGCTGGTGAGGATGTGTGCCGCTACCTCTTTGTCCCATTCGTGGAAGACACAAGAAGGAGTGGTGGACTCGGCCTCATGCCGGGATCCTGTCAGCCAGGAACAGGACTTTTATAGAACATGTTTTTGTGTACGAGAGAAGCAGTATAATAAAGGAATGGGATGCTGGGCCCTCAGCGCTTCTGTATGTTAGGCGCCTGTCCCTTACAAGTGGTTAAAGTCCACTCATCTACTGGTTCCCCAGCATCTCCATGCTGACCCCTGTGCACCAAGGCTCCCACATCCCTCAATGGTATCAGATACCAGGAAGCATCTGAGGGGTCCCTTTCAGGCAGCGTTATCATTTGGGGACATTTGGACATCCCTGGTGACATCTCCATTGGTTACTGGTCCTGCCCTACTGTGTAATCTCGGTCTCCCTGGTGATACATCTTTTCCATGAAGTAGTTGCTGGGTCTGTTCTCCAACCTTGCCTGGCTCTTCTGCCAAGCTCCGCATCTGGGGGAAATCCTCATGCCCAGTGCTGTTCCCACGTCTCCCCACCCCAACCCTGTATGCAAGAGGACGCCCTACAGTTAGCTGGTCAACTGTGTGCAATAACAGTGTTCTCCTTCTCTCCTCCTCCCCATGCTAACCCACTGGAACTAACAGCAAGCATTCAGAATGAGCGTAAGTGCCCCGTGTGCCTCCATGCCCTTGAGCCTCTGGGAGGTTGGAGGGAGGGAGGAGGGGCTGGGAAAAGGCCAGCTGAGGAAACAGGGCTTGGAACCAGTGGCCTCTTCCTTGCCTGCGGGTGCTGCTCAAGCCTAGAGCCCTATCGTGAGTCCTTTGCGAATGGAAGATAATGTCCCCAGGACAGGGGGGTGGGTAGGTGGTCAGAAGAAGGTCTACAGATGTTCCATAGCTACCGCAGCTCCTTCATCCACTGGTGGCTGGCACTGCACCCCTGGGCAGAACACCAGCTTGCTGGTACACAGGGAAGCCCTTGAGAAGCTCTAATGGCCTGAAGCCTCTTTCGGTTCTGGCCTCAGCAGTCTGGCCGTCTGTTGAGACTCGTGGCTCAGAACCATCACGGCCCTACGTTCTGCAGTCATAGCTGGTTTCGTTCCTGTATCCATTCAGCACACACTTAGCAGGATCTGTTGTGCCCTGTGCAGTGTGCCGGGCACTGGCATATGAACCTGGATGAAACAAAGCCCGGTTTTCAGTTGCTCAGAGGGAGACTGGACCTTCTTCTTCTTCTTTTTTTTTTTTTCTGGAGCTGAGGACCGAACCCAGGGCCTTGCGCTTGCTAGGCAAGCGCTCTACCACTGAGCTAAATCCCCAACCCCGAGACTGGACCTCCTTAAAGGGGTTCCTATGCTCCACCTTTGACATCCACCCCTATCCTGCAAGCCTGTTTGAGAAGCTGCATCTTTAGAATAGGGTACCACTCCTACCTGCTTGCTTGCCTTGCCTGCTTGCCTGGGTGGCTCCTGGTGCTCTTGACTCTAGCCCCTCCCTAAACCAAGTTCGGGGCAGGTCCTTGCAGTTCTGACCCTCGCCACATGTGTCCCGTTGCAGTGACCCAGCCCCCAACTATCACCAAGCAGTCAGTGAAGGACCACATCGTGGACCCCCGTGATAACATCCTGATTGAATGTGAAGCTAAGGGGAACCCTGCCCCCAGGTGAGTGGAGGGGAGGGACCTGAAAAGTCACCGTTGACCTGGCCCACTTCTTGGTCATACTTACCGGCAAGCAAACTGAAAAGTTTGGCGCAGAGCTTGAGAGATGGCTCGATGGTTACCAGTGAGTGCTGCACTTACAGAGGACCTGAGCTCAGTTCCAAGCATCCTCATCACCTGTAACTCCAGCTCCAGGAGCATCCACTGCACATGACCTCCACAGGCAGTCAAGTGCATATACCCCCACACACACCCACACATAACCCCCACAAACCCTCCCCACACACATAACCCCATACCCACACACCCCCACACACCCCCCCCCACCCCCCCATACCCTCCCCACCCACACCCCCCCCATACCCACACACACCCACACATCCTCCCCCTCACACACGTATACCCCCCACATACCCCTCCACACATACCCCCCACACACCTCAGCACATACCCCTCTATACCCACACATACCCCTGCACATACTCCCATACATAATTCAAGGTAAAACAAATCTCTTTTAAAAATGTCTGGTTCATCCATCCAAACAACATCCATTGGCATTTACCAGGTGCCACACAGGTGGGCCAGCTTGTGAGAAGCAGATGTTAAGTGACCACGTGGCTCAAAACAGCTGTGCAGAGAGGCAGATGTTACTGTGTGGTCATGAGCAAGGTGCTTCAGAGCTCTACGCCTCCATTGCCTCTCCTGGAAAAAAAAACAGAACTGCCCTTGTATTTGTGGGATTTTTACTCGTTTTAGCAAAGTAGGAAATTTACCTCACAAGGAAACCAGGATGAAGACGTTAACATGCTTGTTTCTGTTGCAGTGAAACCCTGGATTCTTGGTGTGTATCCCGGGCTGGCCTCAAACTCATCACTCTCCTGCCTCAGTCTCCCTTCCTAAGTACTAGGGTTATAGGTGTGTGCCACTAGACACAGCTCGATGTTATTTGCAGACTTTTGGTGTAACATGCTGTGCTGCCCTGTGTGGCCATCATCCAACCCCTGTGTTCAGCTTTCAGGAAGTCCCTCTTCCTAGCTAACTCAAGGCTTTCGTTCTGAGCTTGTGTTTGCTTGTCTCAAATTCGAGGTCAGTAGACAGGAAGGAGAAACCTGTCCTATCCGGACTTTTTTGTGCTGTTACATAGTCTGATTCATCTGCCCCTCTTCCTCTGTGGCAGGACCAGTGTCTTCCTGAGGAGAGAGGGTGATTTTAAACACCCTTCCTACAGTCACCAGCTTGACTGAACCAGGGTTTAGACCCACTCCTTGACCACCAAGACCAGATCCGTTTCTGCCAAATGGCATATCCTGGCAAAGTGAAGATGTTAAATAATGTGTTCCGTTTTCAAAGTGGCAGCGTGTGTCCAGCATTAGGGAGACAACGCAGGGTGGAAGTTCACTCTGCCCCTGGGTTTGTGTGAGACAGTCAAACCGAGAATGATGCACCCAGAACCAGCAGGGATTCCCTCATCCCTAGTGGGAGTCACCCTATAAGGCCAGTCAGGACACTAGTGACCATGCCTCTAAGACTGGTCTTTTCCACATGGATCCTCTGTGGGGACAAGGACGCTAAGCAGCCATTGCTGTTCTTGCACCTTGCTGTGTCTGTACCACAACAGAACAGGGAGCCAAGAATGTGTGCGGCTAGCTGTGACATCCTCCCAGGACAAGCTGAGAATGTGATGATGATGATGATGATGATGATGATGATGATGGTGTGGTGGTGGTGATGATGGTGATGGTGATGATATGATGGTGGTGATGATGTTGATGATGATGGTGATGATGCCTTCATCCTTCCTCCTCTATTCCTCTTCCTCCTTTTTCATATGAAGGGTGGAACTTAGATTCTTGTACATGCTAGGCAAGTGCTCTGCTGCTGAGTCCTCCACCCCCCAGGCCCAGGGGGATAGTTTAGGCTCTTTCCAGCTCTATGTCATTACCCTGCCAGTTCATCCAAAGCTGCCCTTCCATGGTCCCCACGCTGCTGTCCCATGGTCCCCGTGAAGCACTTGTCAACCTCGGAACAGGCAGCCTCTGCCACCCATGCTGTCTTCAGAGCAAATGGCACTATTAAGGCGTGGCAGAGCAGAGAGGTGGCCCCTTGGCACATGTGGGTTGGTGAAATAAGGAGTTTGCATTCCTAGGAGGAGCCCAGGAATGTCACGAGGTAAAGAAAGCAGCTGACTCTGCTTTGTTTTTTAAGAAACCACTGGCTGTCCCTGTTGTTGGTTGTTTTTTACTCTTTTGCTCTTGGGGGAGGGGCTCCACCCAGCTCCCAAATGAGTCACACATGGAGACTTAATTCTTAATTATGAATGCCTGGCCTTATGTTGGCCTGTTTCTTGCCAGCTTTCCTTAACTTAAATTATCCTGTTTACCTTTTGCCTCTGGGCGTTTTCCTTTTCTTACTTCTGTAATCTTACTTTCACTCTTACTCCGTGGCTGGCTGTGTGGCTGTGTGGCTGGGTGGCTGGGTGGCTGTGTAGCTGTATGGCTGTGTGGCTGTGTGGCTGGGTGGCTCTGTGGCTGGGTGGCTGTGTGGCTGTGTGGCTTTGTGGCTGTGTGGCTGTGTGGCTGTGTGGCTAGGCAGCTGACCCCTGATGTCCTCCTCTCCTTGTTCCTGCTCCTTCTTCCTTTCTTCCCAGGTTTCTCCTTCTATTTATTCTCTCTCTCCCTGCCAGCCCTGCCTTGCTATTGGCCGTTCAGCTCTTTATTAGACCAATCAGGTGTTTTGGGCAGGCACAGTATCACAGCTTCACAGAGTTAAACAAATGCAGCATAAAAGAATGCAACACTTTAAACATTAAACCAACGTTCCACGGCATCAACAAATGTAACACATCTTAAAATAATATTCTACAACATACCCCTGAGTTGTGTGCTCACAGAACAGAACCCACTGGAGAAGCTGGGTACCTACTACTCATAGCCAGCCTTAGCTAGTAACAGAACTCACAGTGTGTACAGTCCCAGTAGACATGACCTGGGCCTTTGCATTCTCCCAAGCATATCAGGTAGCTCTTCCCAGCCAGGACTGGGTTTGCTGGCATGGAGGTAGGGTGATGGAGTAGAGAAGTCTGCCACGGAGCCGGGCACTAGGAACTGACCTGTTCCAGCCCTCACATATGGTTGACCTGGCCCCTGTCGTTCACAGCTTTCACTGGACTCGAAACAGCAGGTTCTTCAATATTGCCAAGGACCCACGGGTGTCCATGAGGAGGAGGTCTGGGACCTTGGTGATTGACTTCCGCAGCGGTGGACGACCTGAGGAATATGAAGGGGAATACCAGTGCTTTGCACGAAACAAATTCGGCACTGCGCTTAGCAACCGGATCCGCCTGCAGGTGTCCAGTGAGTGCCAGGGACGGGGCTGGTGCTGGCTCCCTGGTGTGTAGGGGGCACGGAGGAGGCTCTGATCTCTTCCACCCCAGAAAGATTCCTGGAAAGAAACCTTCCAGACTAGCCGGTACAATGTTACCAGCTACTCTGAGCACTGGAGAAGGGGAGAGGAGAGGCCGTCTGAAGACGAGCATCCAATGTCACTAAAAGCTTCTCCCTCCTTTCAAGAGCAGCCCTCTATGGCCTCTCTCTTGCCTCCCCGATTCTCCCATTTCCCCTTCTCTTGAGCCTGCCAGGCTCTGGCCATCAGCTTCACTTCCCCCTCCTCTGTTTCTCCTCAGAATCTCCCCTGTGGCCCAAGGAAAACCTAGACCCTGTCGTGGTTCAGGAGGGTGCCCCCCTGACACTGCAGTGCAACCCCCCACCTGGCCTCCCGTCCCCAGTCATCTTCTGGATGAGCAGCTGTAAGTATGGAAGCCTGGCCTCACCGAAAGCCCAGCTCCAGGGGATGCGGTGGGTGGGTTGAATGGGAAGTATGATGGTTAATATATTTACTGTGAACTTGACAGGCTCTCAAATGATCTTGGAGACAAATCCCTGTCTGTAAGGGATTTCTAGGTAGGTTAATTAAAATGAAAAAAAAAAAAAACCCCGAAATATAGGTGGTAACCACTTTATGGGCGGGATCCTGGAGTAAGTAAAAAAGAGACAGCAAGCCGAGCAGCAGCCTGCCTCTCAGAGTGCTCCTTGACTGTGGATGCTGTATGACCAGCCGCCTCATGCTTCTGCCAACAAGTCTTCCCCACCATGGACTTCCCCTGGATCTTTAAGCCAAAACAAAAAACAAAATAACAACAGACCCCTTGTGAGAAGCAGATGTGAAGTGGCCACGTGGTGCAAAACAGCTGCACAATGAGGCAGATATTACTGTGTGGTCATGAGCAAGGTGCTTCAAAGCTCTGAGCCTCTAGCTGGGTGGTGGTGGCACACGCCTTTAATCCCAGAACTCGGGGTTGGGGGAGCAGGTGGTGGATCTCTGTGAGTTTGAAGCCAGTCTGATGTACAGAGAAAATTTCAGGATCGCCAAGGCTGCACAAAACAAAACAAACAACAGCAACAACAAAAACCTATCTCCAAAACAAAAACAAAAGCAAAAAAAGCAGCAGCTCTGAGCTTCTTCTGGAAAAAATAGAACCGCCATCTGTGTGTGCGTGAGGGAGGGAGGTGGGGTAGAGGTAAGGAGTGTTCAGAGCTGGGCCACACGCGCAGGAAGTCCTTGGTCCCTGCCCTGATGAAGGTGAAGAATAACAAAAGAAGAAGAAAGCAAGTGTTTTCAAGAGGATAACCTGGGCTAACAGTCTTGTTTCATCTTGGATCCATCTGGTTTTACTCCAGTCCCCACCCTCAGAAGTCAGGAGGGGAATTGGAGACTGACTGACGTTTTCCATAGGTGGTGAAGGGAGATAGAGTGTGGAGCAGGAGACCAGGTAACAGCACCCCGAGATTGTTCTGGATCCGTTGTGGACCGATGCTCACCCAGCTCTGCAAAGACTTCGGTTTTTTTCCACGTTTTCAATTAAAATAATAGGGAGCACTGACAGAGGAGAGATGAGCCCTCACTGCCCTCCACCCTGGCCCTGACCTTGCCCTCTGGTTCTCACTCCCTGCCCATCTCCCTGGACTTCCCTCCCCTCTCCCTTTATGCCCACCTGTCTGCCTCTGCTGTCCCTCATTCTGTCCCTCCCTCCCCATCCATCTATCCACCCATCTGTCTATCCACCCATCATCCTATACATCTACCTGCCTACCGTCCATCAGTCCGCCTACCCTGACTGTCCAGCCTGTTTCCAATGAGGCTGTGCAGGGATGCAGTACAGCCAGGAGAGGATGGCTTTGTACAGTCATCGTCCCTCTCTGCCTCCTCACATCTGTGGGGAAGGATGCTGGCTGTCCGTGGGTGGGTTAGTTCGGACCCTCTTCTCTCACCTCTTACATCTTATTTGTCGCTGAGTCAGATCCATGGCTCCTCTTGAGCAGCTCTCCTGGCCCTCTTATTTCTCTCCTCACTCATATCTCCTCAGCCAGAGCCCTGTTAGCTTCCACCTGGTTTAAATCTCATTCATAACAGGTCTTCTTGGGCTTTAAGAACGGGATCAGGTAGCCTCGTTTGAATGCTCTCACTGGTTCCTCTCTTGCTTCAGGACAGGCCCAGACTCCTTTACCTGGGACAGTCTCCTCCATGACCCGGTTCCTCTGCCTCTCCAGCCCTTTGCCTTCACCCCTACACCCTTCAGCTCTGGGCTAGACCATGCCATTTCAGCCTCGGGCACACTCCTCTAGCTTCTCAGGACCTTGAAGCATCTCTGTCTTTTGTGCCTGACACAGACTTGCAGACCTAAGGCTTCTGCTCAGGATTCCCAAGAGGACAAGGTCCCTTCTGCCGCCCTGCCCTCCCTCCCCAGTGCATTCTCCTCTCCACACCACCTCTTCCTTCTGTCCTGTTATCCTGGAGGTTTGTCTTTCTTTCACCAACCCCTGGAACATGTGACCTGGCACACAGTAGGCCCTCAGCAGGTCTTTGAGGAGTGATTTGAAGAAATGAGCACCTGTTGAGGGACAGTTGGCATCACTGACGTGAAGAAGCAGTTGTGGGACCAGGAAGTAGATCAGCCTGGAGTGTGGGTCAACAGACCTGACAGCTTGAAGCGCTGACCCTGAATGTTAGCACCAGTTTCTGAAAAATACATCGACGTCACATCCTCAGCCACTCCTATGAGGCCGTTCATCCTCAGTCCTGTGTCTTACTATCTCTAAAACTGGAAGAGCTCTTAAAGTCGACAGTGTGCATCATCAGTCAGCATACATCTGACAATTGTAATTGTCAACAAAATAAAAGTCTCTATTGTAATTGATGATGGCTAAATTTTGACTAAATGCAACAAGACCAAGTTCAGACGTACTTAACACACGATTGAGAGCCCTTGTGTGCTCTGACACCAGCTGGGTACTGAGGTCTGAGGATGAAGGAGATACTGGTTGTTGCCTGTGCCATGTTCCCTGTGCTTGGTATGCACTTGACCCCTGACTCAAGGAGCAAGCAAAGGCTTGTGCTCTCTCCCTCTGGCCTTGAGGTCAATCAGGTTGTGGCATGAACTGAAATTAGAAAAGTGTGGTCACAGAGCCTGGGCAAAGGGAACATGTCCATCTGGGTTTAAATGTACCCCCTTGGATGTATTCAGCCCTTCACCTTGCTATAAGGAGCGGACACATCCTGCTGCAGGATTGGGAGGAGTTGACCGAACTGTAGCAAGCTCCAGCCCCCATCTGGTCTCCTAAACAGCAGAGATGATTATCATTGGGTCAGTCTGCTAACCTGCCACCCCTCTGCTTCCCCACAGCCATGGAGCCCATCACTCAGGACAAGCGTGTCTCCCAGGGCCATAACGGGGACCTATACTTCTCCAACGTCATGCTGCAGGACATGCAGACCGACTACAGCTGCAATGCACGCTTCCACTTCACCCACACCATCCAGCAGAAGAACCCTTTCACCCTCAAGGTCCTTACCAGTAAGTGCGGGCCCTGCTCAGGGCTGGGGGCCACAGGACGCAGGTCCTAAGCCCACACATCATGCGTACCTGTGGCTGGCCCGGAATCCTCTCTGGCTCATTGTGCCTGAGCCACTGCCGCTGCCCTATGCAGCATCTCTGGATGCAGAAGTCTCAGGTCAAACTTGGTCCTCTGCTAAGCCAGGGCTTGCACTTTGGTTGGAATCAGAGTCACACACCAAGGTCCAGCCCTGTCTTACCTCAGCAGGTTTGGGCTTCCTAGAGCCCTCAGCTCTCATTCAAATGCTCCTGGAGTTGGAGATGACTTTAAGTGACCATCAAATAGAAATCCCTATGGTACACTCGGCTTCTTCCTTTTATTTCTAGTCATTGGTTGCGTTTGTTTCTAGAAGAAAGCCGGTGCGGAAGATGCTAGGACCAGTGGACGCGCCAGAACAAATTGTGTTTCATTCTGTAATACGTATTTGCTGAGCCACATGGCCGTGTTGTGTCCATAAACTGCAGGTTTATGTTTCACTTCGTGGGGGTTCGTTTTTATCCCCCTGAATGTTTTGGGCTAATACAAAAGCAAATTAGCATTCCCTGGGCCACTACAGTGGGTGGTGGCTCTCTCCAGAGTCACGCCAGGACAAGTCAGGCAGGAGTTTCAGCTACAGTCCTCAGCTTGTTCAAGATGTCCGCCTGAGTTTGTTTACACCATGGACATGGGCCTTCTAAAGAGTCTCGAATCTGCCTGACTCGCGCTATGAATGTCTTTGTCAGCGATGTGCTGTGGATGGTGAGGAAAGTGAGGATGCCATGCCAGGAGTACCACAGGTCAAAATGAGGCTGAGCCTTGGCTGCCCAAGGCCTACCTCCAGGGGCTGACACTGCCCTGGGGAATGCCTTGGGTGGGCTTGTTCAGCACTGGCAGAGACCTCTTCGGTCTATGCTGGTGATGGGCAGGTGCACTACAGCATCAACACAGCCTCATCCCTCTCCTCAGGATGGAACAGCCTCCCCTCAGGAGAAGCTTCCTCTTGTCTACTTCTCAGGGTTTCGTCCTCCTTTTTTTCTTTCATTTTCTTCTTCTTTTCATTTTTCCCTCTGCTCTTTCTCCCTCTTCCTCGCTTTCTTTTCTTGCTAGTCTTTCCCTCTGGAGGCCACGTGCCTCCTGCTCTGTGGTACGCCTTTGCCAGTGGGTGTCGTCTCCCACGATGGGACAGACAGCCCCGGGATTGCTCAAGGCCCCGCCAGGAGCCCTGACTGCTGCTGCAGAGGCCCTGGTTTTCTGACTCCTGAACCCACCCCAGGAGACCCCTGGGAAAGGAAGTTGATTCTCCTGCTGGGCCTCCTCAGATGACTTCTGGTGGCTATCTGCCAGCGGGCTGAATGAAGGAGGACAGTGTGGTCTGCCCAGGCCCTCTGCGTGACCTCATCCAGGACAGGGCTGGATGAGAAGGAAAGGAGCTGTCAGGAAGAGGACCCTGCACAGCCTTCACGTCCCCCTAGAAAGGGTGACGCTGGGAGTCAGCCTGCTGCTAAGGGCCGGAGCCAAGGGTCTGCTGTTCTGGGCAGAGTCTGGGAACATGTTCAGGTTAAATGACACTTAGCAATGGAACTTTCCAGAAGCATCCTTTTCTCTAGAGGATGTAAGGGATGCTTGTCTCTGCTTCACTCTGAGTTGCCCGGCCCATTGGAAACTCTCTCTTCCCAATGACAAGAACCCCTCTTGGTAACCTGAACAGAACCCTGCCAGCCTCCTGGAGTCCTCCCAAGAGCAGCTTTGGCTGGAAGCAAGTTCTGGGCATCTGAGCCAGTCTAGAATTGGGCACAGTTTCTTAAAATAGCACAGTTGGGCTCTGTTGACTTTCCTGTCTAGAAAGGGCACGGGCTTTCTTTACCTCCTTCAGAACCAGAACCAGGTCTGGATGGGAAGCCAAGCAGTCTGCCTGTATTCTGCCTTTGGGGACAAAATCAGTCTCATTACAGTGTTTTTATTAGTTGCATCAAAGGAAGGGGAGAAAGATACACACATCTATTTGCACATTATATATATATATATATATAAAAATATAAAACAAAATACCAGGAAACCTAAAAATCATTTTTAACTTGTTTTAGGATGAAGTAAAAGATAACCAGAAGAGTCAGGCCAATAAAGACCCATCTGTGACTTTGTCCATAGTGTGACGGGCACAAGGTCTCTACCGCTGCCGTAAGAAGCACCCTGGTTAGGGAGGAGGGGATCTGCCAGGGCAGACAAAGGAGTGCACTCCACACTCCCTGCTAGTGTCAGATGGCATTCCTCAAGGGCAGAATCTCCCTGGATCTCTTCCACGTGTTGCCAAAGCTGCAGTGAAGTTGGCGGTGCGCAGGGTCTTTCCCCGGAAGAGAGAAAGACCCTGTTCCACCTGGTACCATGGGAGTGAAAGAGAAGGGACCCTTCCGGCTGAGCCTGCCACTGTGCTCCCCCGGGGGATGGACATTCTCTCCTAAGCACTACGTCAGCATCCACTACCTGGTACCACCACCTACCCCTTCATTCCGTTGTGGACCAGTTCCCATCTTCCAGCCAGGGGCATCCAAACTGACTTCCAAAGCAGCAAGGTCTTTCTCAGCCAACCCCAGTGAGGAGAAGCAGCTCTGAGAGACAGAATCTTCCCATTGCTGGCTGTAAAGCAGATTGGGGGTGCAATTCAGTGCTGGGCCCAGAGAAGAGTTCGTGTACCCTCTTATAATTACTTGTGATGGGATTTGATCTGTCTTTAAATATGCAAATATTCTAACACAGCCACTGTCCTCCCCTGGAAGTTGGACTGTGTCTTGGCTCTCTGGGTTATCTACTTGGCTTCCCTCCCCTGTGGGTACTGTCAGAACGTGAACCCTCAAGGGTATAGGTAGAGAGTGAAAAGCTACTTAAGTAGAGTGGTATGTTTATGTTCTAAAATGTCTTCACTGAAGACTGAAGGACCAAGAGCTTTAGTCCGCCTGACATTGGAAGGGTAGCCACTGATCTTGCTTTTGAAAGAAAGTCCCTGGCAGGCGGCGGTGGCACATGCCTTTAATCCCAGCACTTGGGAGGCAGAGACAGGTGGATCTCTGTGAGTTCAAAGCCAGCCTGGTCCACAGATTGAGCTCCAGGACAGGATTTAAAGCTATAGGGAAACTCTGTCTTGGGGGGGGGGGGGGGGGGAAAAAAAATCCCCGTCCCCGTGCTGTCTAGAGAGCTCCAGGTCTCAGATGTAGGGTTCATCCCCTCATCTTCCTGCCCTGACTCAAACTCCCCTTCAGGAACCTCCACCAGGGTCTCCCAGCAGACGTCTGGCAGGGTCTACAGTGATGCCCACCTGGTCAGATTAGAATGCTCTTCTTGCTGGGCACTGCAAAGGGCCCTCTGTTCCTCTCTGCTGATGACTGTCTTACTGTATGTACACACACACACACACACACACACACACGCACACACACACACGCACACACACCCCTACCCCTGCAGCCAGGCAGGGCTTTGCTGTCCTCCGCAGGTCTCACTAACACTCCTTTTTCTCTAGCTGGTCTGACGTGGAGTCCTGGGGACTGGGGAGAAGCTGGTTCAGAACCAGCCACAAAGACGCTCCAAGACCCTAATCCTCCCCTCATTTGTTCAGAATAGCGACGGACCAAGCAGAGTTCGAGCCTCATTTCTTTACTTCCAAAATAACCTCATTTTTATTGTTGCCTTCTTTCGCAGGATTTAACCGTTTCGTTTCCCTTCGAGCTGCTTTGTGTTGCCTGTTCCCTACCAAGCGCGTTCCTTTTCCGCGTGCACCATTTTCTTTGGCAAGACTCCACTGGCGCTCTCCTCGGTTGCTGCGATGTGGCTTTGCATTTCTGTTCTCTTCCTCCTCGTGTTTGCGCCCACAGCTGCTCTGGGCCTCCCTGTTTGCTCACCCTCTTTTGTTTATTACAGACAACCCCTATAATGACTCGTCCTTAAGAAACCACCCTGACATATACAGTGGTGAGTCCGGGGAGTAACTTCTCCTGTCCTACCTAATCCACTTTGGCTAACTTGAACTGATACCGTGACATTAACCCCTGCTGGGTGGCAGAGCGGACAGCTGGCCAGGCAAGGTGCCGAAGGGACACCTCAGGACACTGCCCACCTGGAGCAAGGTGGCCAGTGCGGGAGTTTGGGGTGGCTCATATCGGAAGTGTCTCCTCCTCCTTGTCCTTCCAATGGGCGAGTCTCAAAACTACCTTCTAAGAATTTAGCAAATAAAGCAGGGTAGATCTCCATAGAGGACTCAGCAGAGACTTAAGGATCAGCGACAGATGGATGGAAATTGGACTTTTGCATCCCTGTGTCCACATTATCTGAGAAACAACTTGAGAGATCAGAATTTTACGTCAGTTTACAGTTTTAGAGCGTTTTGGTCCTTCACAGCGGGGAAGCGGGCACCGTAGCTTCATTCACTATTGGCAGGAGTGTATGTAGAGACTGTTCACATCACAGCAGACTAGGGAGCAGAAAGCAAGGCAAGAACCAAGCAAGGGTCAGATGTCCTTCAAAGGCCCACCTCTAGTTACCTACCCTTACCAGCTAGACCTCACCTCCTGAATGGTTCACCTGCCCTTAAAACAGCACCGTGAGCTGGGGAACAAGCATGGACCAGGGCAGGGGTACATTTCAGACTCAACCATAACAGATGAGGTTTGATAATGGAGTCCACAGTCAGGAGGAAACGGGAGGTCCAGCTCCTACTGGTAGTGTAAAGAGCACAGACAGCTTTCATTGAGTTAACCCTTCAGTGTCTGGGTGTGAATCGCCTCTTTGTAACTGCACTTTACTTCCTGAGAGTATTGCATCTCAGCCAGGTCCCATATGCCTTCAAAGTTTTTCTAGAGGGCTGGAGAGATGGCTTAGCAGTTAAGAGCTCCGACTGCTCTTGCAGAGAATCCTGATTTAATTCCCAGCATCTACATGGTGACTTAGAACCACCTGTAACTGCAGTTTCAGGGACTCCGACACCCTCTTCTGGTCTCCGCAGGTATCAGGCTGGCACACGGTGCACTTACGTACATGCAGGCGAAATACGCATATACGTAAAATAAAAATACGTGAATCTTTTTTTTAAAAAAAGATTTAAGGTTTCCTTGGAAAATGGTATTAAGAATCCAGGCCAGAGTTCTCTTTCCAGGTAAGTATGAGTGAAGTTGTCCCTCGCTGTCCCTGACCCCTGAACTGTTTCTCCTTTCTGGCAGTGTGTGCAAATCCAGTGCCCACCAGCCACGTCTGCAAGTCATGGGACGATCACAATGATTTGTATTTCTAACAAACCACAGCTGGCTGCTAGGTCTGATTAATAGGGGAACTGGCTATTTCCACACCTGAGTCTCCCCTCACTGTGGCTGAAGAAAGCCTCGTGTTCCCTGAGCAGCCATCGGACTCAGCACTCGCTGGCTTTGGCACAGCAGCTGGTCCTATCATCAGCTATGCTTCTGAGCTGAGTTCAGGTCCCCAAGGGCATCTTTGGGAGCTCGAATAGGTAGGAATGTCTTTGCTGAGATTGCTAATATAAGCAATGATCAGTGTCTGGAGTGGAGGATGGGACACGAAATGAGAGCCAAGGGAAAACAAAGGTTCCAACTTGGCACCAGCCGCAAAAACCACGCCGAGAATCTGCCAGAAAGATTTACTGCCCAAGGAAGCCGGGGCCTTTGTTAGTTTCTGGGGATTATTTGTTTTCAAGATAATGGGGCCAGCCACTGTTGTGTCAAAAGTCCCAGAGCACTGCTGTGGAATGTGCCTTTTTCTAAATTGAACCCCAAATATCTATTGTAGGAAGTGCTCTGACATCCAGAACATATCGGAGCCCTTAGAGGCCACCTGGCTCCAGTTCTTTGCTTTGTGTAAAGCAGGGGATGTAGTTGGTTTATCCGTGGGAGATGGCTGGATGATTTCAGCCATACATAACCCAGCTTGTCTCCAGGGGTCAGTATTTTTTTAAAGAAGAAAATAAATGAGATTTGTGAGAATCACTTGGACTGTGGAAGCAACAGAGCCCACATAGAGACTGAGCCTTGGGTCCTCAGTCGGCACCAAGGCATGGCTGGCATAGCCTGATGCTCCTGGGAAGGACACAGAGTTAAAACAGGGCACATATTGAACACAGGACAACCAAGCTGACGGTTTTAGAAAGAAGGAAAAAAACAAGAAAGTAAGGAAGTTCTTCCTGGGCACACAGAGATGCCAGCCAGTGACAAATGCCCAGTATACAGCTCTGTTTGGCTCTGAGATATGGCATGTCTCTTTTCTAGCAGTAGGGCCACCCAGTCCTTTTGTTCTGTTCTGATGATCTGCACAGAGCTGGCATCCTCTGGACACGGGCCAGAAGCCACCCCACCCCCTCCAATGGGCAGAGAAAGCCACTTGTTTTTTATCCAGGCCTGAAATCAGGTGGTGTATAGTGTGTACGTGGAGGTATACTGCCTCGAGTCAAAGCCAGTCTCTAGGACACACCACCAAGAAACACTGGGCAAGTCATTTAATGCCTTAGAACTTTGACTTCCTCAACCACCAAGCAGGCAGATTACTAGCCTCAAAGACGGTTGTAAAAGTCAAAGAGGATCGTGTGCCCGCAGCCTGCTAAGCTGCTGCGCACATTGACAGTGTTAATATATAACCCACTGGTGGATTTAAAGGGGAAGGTTTTGTGTGGACTGGATTGTATATAGGCCATCTGTTTCTAAATTAAGGGAGATGCAGAGAATTTGAAGAGAAGCCCGGGAGAGGAAGGCAGGCACACTTGCAGGAGGAGAGGTACTCCCCAGGGAGAGAGGGATAGTAGAGCACGCTAGAGGAGCGAAACCTGCCCAGATTGCTAGCTCCGCTAAGAACTGGGTAAGAGGAAGAGCTACTACAACGACTACAGGCAGGATTTGAGTGAAATTTATAGGAGAATTTTCCTAACAGCAAGACACACTAGTTGTTTCTAGACCAAGAGACGCCACCCCCCTCCCATACCTTTTGCTCAGCCATTCCTAGGGCCAGAAAGATGGATGAGGTGCCAGGAAGCCTGCCTCGCATGCCTCTGGTTCTTAGTTCTGAGAATTGAAGACAGCAGAGGGAACGCAGGGTCCAGCTGCCACAGAGAGCTGCGCTTGGCAAAGGTTCCCCGATGCATCTGATGTATTGAACCATTGTTCTGCCGGCAGGCGGCACGGAGTGAGGGAACAGCTAAGTTTGTCAGCACTTTTGACCTTTCTCAATAGAAGACAGCCAGAAACTGTTCCTCATTTGACCCTTAAAGCCAATTTGATTAAAGTGGGGTCGCGCCCTGATGTCCCCTGACCAACCATCTGGCTCTGGAGATCCATGAGTCCTCTGAGCCACAGCTTGCAAGAGCCACCCTCAGGCAGCTTTTCTTGAATCTATGCAGCTTTGAGCCTGGCACCTGGATTCTGGAGTTCCTCGGTATCGGGGTACACCCCAACCTCCTCGGTATCGGGGTACACCCCAACCTCCTTGGTATCGGGGTACACCCCAAACTGAAGACTGGAAATGGACAGGAGCATCCCTGCCTCCATGGTGAAAAGAGCGGTCCTATCTAAAGAGATACCTTTCACCACGCAGAACTTCATGCAATAGTTACCTTCTTGGTCGTTCCTGGTTCCTGTGTCTCCTCCAGGGAAAGAAACTAGGCATCCTCCCTCGGGAACAGGGGCTCCCAAAGTCACCAGCCAGGCCCTCTTCCTTAAGTGTCCATGTGATCCCTCCTGCACAGCCGACATTTCTTCATAACCTTCCTTTAGCTCCAGGCTTCTCGTCCGTCGCTCTGTAAAGCGACTAGTCACCATGATTCTCCTGCAAGATTCGCATACCCCTAAGAATCCAGCTGAGAGGCCTTGCAGCCTCCTCATCCCCACCCCAGCTTCTTCTCCAGCTTTATCAGTTGCCACTGTGGAGAGCTGGGATCTTAGATGGTGAGAAGCAGGAAACAGACCACAGCAGTTCGCAAGGACAAACCACCTTTCTCCTTTACCTCTTGGCCTTTGGATTTAGGGTTATTAGAAATCTATTCTGAAATTGCCCATCAGTAATGGGGGCAGGTGGCATCTCCAGCTTCAGACAGAGAGTCAATTTAAAGTAACCCTCACAGCACAGCTCAGAATCCAAAGCAGAGTGAACTTGTGAGCTTGGGCAAGTCTGCTAACTTCATAGAAACTCAGTTTCCTCTGCTGGAAACACAGAAGTGGTGTTGTCAACATGTGTCGTGAGGATTCGACATGCTGGTGCTGCGGACCCACCAGTCACGGCACTTGGCTCGTCTTAGATCTCACTGGGTGGTGGGGCTCCCTCTGACTTGCAGGGTAGCCTTTCATTGCCTTTGACCATGGCTCCTTTCCAGTCGCTGCTTCCTCCCTAAGATACTTCTGTGGTTTGGGAGCCCACATCCTACAAATGAGGTGCTGCTGTAGCTTTTCTCCGGTCACATTCCAGTGTGCCATGATGCCCAGAGCAGGGCTCTGTGCTAATCTGCCTGCTGCACATGCTTACTGTCTACCCAGACCCTGGGGCTTTGTGCTGTATGCTGTGGGGTGAATTAAGTGTCCGGAGGGTCACAGGCTGGCTCCTGCAGACTTGTTTTCTTGTGTGGAATGAGTGTGATGACTGAGATGGGATCTTTTCCACCTCATCGTGGGGTTCCCAACCCTGCACAGACTCACCCACTTGATAGGAACCTCCTGCCCTGGAATCTCCCTAACCTTTTGGTGCCCATGACTGTGTTTTCTTGACTGGTTGTGGTGACTGTGTGATGGGGGTGGGAGGAAGCTGCTGCTTCCTGGATACTGAGAGCCGCTAGGTCCACAGGTGTAGACTGTAACCAACTAACCACTTAATGGATTAACCCTGCAGTGACCGCTGCTCTATATGTGTGTGCTGGTGTGATAGATGAGGACAGCCACAGACAGACAGTGTGTGTGGGGGGGCAGATTGCCGCTTCCTTTCTTGTTTCCTCTCCCTTTAACTTGTTCACCCCACAAATATTTACTGAGCACGTGCCCCGTGTCATGTGTTGTATTGTGCCGGTAGCCAGTGTGTGTTTTAAACTTCCTTCCCTTGGCGAAAAGATAAAAGATAGGTCAACTCTGAGAGATGGTTCCCAATGGCTAATGAAGAGAAGCTGAGCATCCCCGGGACAGGAGCCTCCCTGAGCCAGCCAGACACCTGCAGATGCAGCCAGCTCCCATAGGAAACACACGTCACACAGTTTGGATCGCCGGCAGCCAGTCCTCACCCCACCAGCTCCAGTTAAACCCAGAAGAACGCCCTCGTCCCCACTCCAGGCATCTCCAAGGGCTCCTAGCTCCTGTCAGCTCTGCCTTCCCTCTGCTTCCCACTTGTCCGACTGAGCCTAAGACCCGTGGCAGCCTCAGCTCATTGTCATCATCGTTCAGTCTTCACTGTCTTTCAGCAGTGAACTGCCTCCTCCAGCTTCCCTTTCGGCTCGGGGTTTCCGGTTGGACAACCTGCTTTTGCTTTTACCCACTTCTCTAGAGTTATACAAATATAGGAAAGAAGTAAAGCTAGGGCAAGGTGAGGTCCGTTCTCCGTGGGTGCACCCCGAGTGGCATGGCCCCTTCTTCCATGGGGAACAGCCTGGTGACAGCATCAGTGTGTGGACCACTTAGCCTCTAAAACCTGTATGGAAGATTGCTGCCTCTCTCGTGGCTGTTCCCACCTAGTTGAACTGTTGGTCCCCTCCCCCAACCTCGGCTGCCATTCCTCCCACCTACACCCACCCCCATCTCTCATACAGTTAGTCAAGAGTTAGGAGGCAGAGTGGGCTTGGCCCCGGAGAGCTCTCCAGTCTTCACTCCTCATTCAGTCTCTTCACGTCTTTGCTATGCCATTAATAATTCTTCCCGCATGTCCACTGTGTATCTGGGGGTTTGTTGCTTCATCCCAGCTCCTTGTTAGGGTCCCAAAGAACAGGTTGCTTGTCCTGTGTCCCCAGTCTATTCCTTTTCTTTCTCCCATGTCCCTCTCTGGGGAGGATAGACTGATGCTGAAATGCTACCTCAGTGGCCCCTCTATCCCAACACAGATGACAGAGAATGGAATTCTCACTGCTTGCTAACCCTTCCCTGTCCCAGATGAAGGGAAGGCTTTCCGGGCTCTTCTCAACAGAACCTGGAGCTGGTTACATACATGTGCTGGAGGGGCCGAGACCCCAAGCTTCCAAACACATTTCTTAAAGATGCCCAGATCCTGGGGGTGGCTTGGGCTGGAAGGACTCAGGAGTGGGGCATGACACTTCTCTCTAACCCAACAGTTTGGGCACACCTGGGCAAGAGGCTCATGGAAGTTTGTCCTGTCTTGTTTCAGCCCGAGGAGTTGCCGAAAGAACGCCTAGCTTCATGTATCCCCAGGGCACCTCGAGCACTCAGATGGTACTTCGTGGCATGGACCTGCTGCTGGAGTGCATTGCCTCTGGGGTGTACGTACGGTCTGCACCGTCTTCTAGCCCTGCTCCTGGAGGATGGGTGGGCATCAGTCTACACACTTGGAGGTGGCACACCAGTGCACAGGGAGAGGGAAGCAAGAAGCCCCGGGAGCAGGACACTGTATGTCTGTCATCCACGTCCCACTGTGGCTGTCTCCGCTCTGGGAAAAGAGAAAAGGCCATAGCTAGGCATGCTGATTCCACGGCACCTTAGCTCTGTCTTTCCGTGGAGACCCTGTGGCCAAGCAGCCTCCTCTGCGTAGGAAAGCCCAGCTTTTAGAGGGTGTGCGCCTCCCTCCTGGGCCCAAGTCCACTTTTAGGATATCTGAGTGTTAGGCTCTCTAAGAAGACAAGGGCTACATTCAGTAACGAGCCCTTTGTGTCCTGCTTGGTCCCTTTACTAGCCCAACACCAGACATTGCATGGTACAAGAAAGGTGGGGACCTCCCCTCTGACAAGACCAAGTTTGAGAACTTTAACAAGGCTCTGCGCATCACCAATGTCTCTGAAGAGGATTCGGGGGAGTATTTCTGCCTGGCCTCCAACAAGATGGGCAGCATCCGACACACGATCTCGGTGAGAGTAAAGGGTACGTTGTGTGTATTTCTCATTATGATTATGTTGCCAGCCCCGAACACACACATGACAACCTTCCCTCTGTGGCGAGGAGGCAGAGGAAGTGGGGAACTTCCGGAGTAACATGGCGGTGCCACCCCTGGGTGTGTGACTCTATGCGCTCACGGGCATGTATGCTGAGGCTCTCTCTGCAAGTGACATCCCTCCCCGAGTCTTTTCTTTCATTCTGCATCCCCGTCTGTGACGTGTTGTCTTAGCTCTGCTGTCTGTGTTGCATGCATGGCACCGTGCTGCTTCTGAAGGATGGGAATCATCACGGACCGAGTCATTTTCAAGCCACTCCCCCCACCCCTCGAAGCAGACACAGCCTGTCTGAGCGGTTGTGACACTAGAGCTCCTGTCCTTGTGGGTCCTGGCTCTGTGATGGGCTGTGTGAATCACGTCTCAGCCCAGGACGGCATGCAGACTGGGAGGTCAAGGGCTGAGGGCTGAGTACAAGAACTTGCAGCATATGGTTGGCTGATCTTATGACCTGCCTTCAGCACTATACACACACACACACACACACACACACAAGTGGGTTTTCATCCTGTTTGGTGAATAACAAGATTTTTTTTGAGACTTTAATCCAGAAATTTCTTTTCTCAGGAAAATCCATGTGTTCACAAAATTGTCCAAATAATGGAAGGGGTGAACGGCCAAGAACTGCTCTAACTAAAGTTCAGTGCCTAAAAGAAAAAAGTTCAGATCTTTCCTAGACCTCTTATAACAACGGACTCCTAAAGGGTGCAACCAAGGGCTCCGTCAGTGCCTATGACCTCTCAGAGCTTCAGCCACGCGGTCCGTCCTTTGACAGCTCAGATGCAGAAGGTCTAGATGAGCCCCGGCATCCCTGCCTGTGTTTTAAAAGCCTGTTGGGGAATTCTAACAAGCAGACTGCTCCATGGGCTCAGCTAACCAGCCACCTGCAGGCTGGGGGTGAAAGATCAGGGCTGGGGCTTGGGGGTGACCCTCACACAGGAGCCCACCTGGCTTCTCGTGCCTCGCCTGCGCCATCTACCTCTGCCTGCCTTGTCTTTCAGCTGCTCCATACTGGCTGGACGAGCCCAAGAACCTGATCCTGGCTCCTGGTGAAGATGGGAGGCTGGTATGCCGAGCCAATGGGAACCCGAAGCCAACTGTCCAGTGGATGGTGAATGGGGAACCTTTGCAATGTGAGTCCCGCTCCATTAGTTCCCCCCACCCTCCAGAGGTTTTGTTGGTGGGCTGGATGTCCCCAAATTGAAAAAAATGAACGGCTCATTGGTGCTACTTCCAGAAGCTTCCTCTGCAGGCATCTCAGGGGTAGAGAAAACCTTCCTTATTTTTCTGAGAGAACAGGAAGATAAGTAGCCTGTGGTTATGTTCCTGTGTTTGGAGGTTTCTGCTTCTTTGTAGTTTTCTTAACCTTTGCTTTCTGCCCAATAACTCCAGAGCCCAGTTTAGAGTCTGGGTATTGCACTGCATCTCAGGTTTGGGGTCTGAGTGGTGGGTGGGGCTTAGCAGATAAAAAGCCCATCTATTGTCATTAACCAATGATGGATCTGAGTCTTCCTCTCTAACAAGGACCTGTTAAAGGCAGGGTTATGTGACAATGTGAAAGACTGTAGCTGAACATGGGGAAGAACTTCCCCTTGAATATTTTGGGGAAATTTTGATCCTGTCCAGATGGATTGAATGGGGGGTCCCCAGGACCCCTTTGAGCTGATGACATTGGTCTGGTTTTCACGTCCTATTCTGTCCAGTTGTTTTACTTTTGAAATGTCTAGTGATTTCCTTCTTCAAGGAGTTGGGGAACGGTACGCAAGGATATCAACCAGTAGTGTGGGGACTTGGGCGGCGGCGGCAGGGGAGGCTGCCTCAGTGTGATGCAGTTAAGGAGAAAAGTCAAGGAAAAAAGGCGTGAATGAGACACAGGAGCATCTGATGCTGACCAGATGCAGAGCACAGGCGGCAGGCAGCGCACCTCAGGTCGCAAAGTGTGTACAGGCCACGGTAGTCTCGCCCTTAGTGACTGGCAGCTGACCTTATCAAGCTGAGAATAACTGTGAAGTTTTAACGTCCTGAACCTGTGGTCAGTGGGTGGACGGAGCTCTGCAACTGCCCATCTGATCCATCCAGCCACTGGACCTTCACAGCCGTGACCACAGGGAGGCTGACACCGGGAGGTGTGGAAAGAGAGCTCAGTGCCATGTCTGGATCCCCCACTCAGTATGCTGCGGAGATACATCCAGCTGGAACATTTTCCATCCCAGGGTACATAACTGTGGTGTCTGGAGGAGTGAAAGAACCCAGCCCACAAACCACAAACCATGGTCACCAGAGGCCCCTGGTATGCAGAGAAGGGAGCTACTGAAGTGAAGACCACGCTGGCAGACATCATTCTTCTCCTACAACAAGCTCAGCATCAACACAAATCACAGGAAAGACCAGGTTCCCAGCCCCAAGCTATCC
>CABHPP010125186.1:636-42556 GCA_902168425.1 Peromyscus attwateri | reverse complement strand
AAAAAAAAGAATAGTTTTTTCCCCAGTGAGACTCCCTTAGAGAAAACAAATTTTTCACTTGCAAGTGACTGTCTATTGGGTATTGCTTCTAGATTAGGGATGGGGCACGTGTCCACTTTCCCTTTAGCTCTAGGACCCATCGGATGCAGACCCACGCAGGCCCTATGAATGCTGCCACTAACTCTATGCGTTCATATGTGCTGTATTTAGAAGGCTTTGATTCCTTGGTGTCCTCAGTCCCCTCTGGTTCTTACACTCTTTCTGCCTCTTCTTCCTCAGAGTTTCCTGAGCCTCGGGGGATAGATTTGATGAAGAAATCCCTTTTAGGGCTGAATGTTCCAAGGTCTCCCCCTCTCTGGATATTGTCTGGCTATGGATCTCTGTTTGTTCACATCTCCCTAGGAAAGGGAAATAAAGTAGTTATAGATGGGAAAGGGAGGGACTGGAATGGGAGGACCAGATAGGCAGGGGAAAGGAGGAACTAGGGAGGAAACATGGTGAGGGACAGATAAAACTAAAGGTCCTTTGAGGAATGGCATAGAAACCCAATACAGAAGAAGATTCCTAAGAGATACGCAAATACAAAGCTGATCTAAATGAAATCACTAAGTAACAGGGGAGACAGAGCCCCAACTGGATGTCTTTTGTCACCAAAGGAAGCTTCCAGTACTGAGAATGGGTCACAACTAATCAAATTCTTGGTCAAAGGAGTCCCATGGGGAGCCCCAAACAAGCTAGGGTATTGCCAAGGTTATTGGTGGCTCTCTACAAACTGATGGCAAGAGCCCATTGATGGAGACAGCACCTACACAACTCGTTGAACACAGAAAAGTTGAGCTGGTGCCTATCTAGAGCCTTCACCCTTACAGACTAGTACTCATGGCACTTTGAATACTATCAAAGCAGAAAGGTAAACACTGACCCAGTTACAAACCCTTCAGTCTACAATGGTGACCTGCCAGCAAGACATGCTGGTGCAATAGTGCCACAAAGTTTGTGGGAGTAACCAGCCAATATCTGATTTGAGCTAAAGCCCACTCCATGAGATGGAAACCATACTGCTTGGCTGGCCAAAATCCTGAGACTAGATAGGCCACGGACCTAGGGGAAAACCAAATACTACTCTTCTGCTAAAGGAGCACACACAGCAATAAAACGACTCTAAGGACATTCTGCTATACCCATATATCAGTGTCTTGCTCAGCTATCAGCAGAGAAGCTTCATCCTGCAGCAGATACAAATCTTCTTAAACTTAACTTAGGAAAGAGTTTTAACTATTTTTCAACAGTCAAAACTTTTTAATTAGGCTATTTACAACTCTTACAAGAGAAAATCTTAAAATAAATTTAATAGTTCCTGTGAAAACTTTATTGCAAGTTCTCTCAGCTTAAAAAAAAAGTTCTGTTATTTTAAAAGCAAAACTTAATAGGTACTTACAACTCTTGCAAGTGAGAAATTAAAAATAAAGTTTAATGGTCCCTGTGAAACTTAATTTACTATGCACAGCCTTGACAGGGTTTTACTTGTTATTCCCAGGGGATTAGTACATGGGAAGAAAAAGAAAGAGAAGAAATACATCAGATTTATCAGAATCAAGTTGGCACAATGCCCTCTTTTCAACATTCTTTCTTGTGGTTTTAGCTATTTCTAATAAGAATACTATTTTCTCGGGCATGTTAGGCCGCATGAACTTTAGCAAACAAAGAAGAGATGGTTTTTCTTACAATTTTTACTCAACAACTAATATAATTAAAGCCAGGAAGGTATTCATAACACCTATATATCTACACAATTACCTGTTTATTGTATAACACTGCTATTCTTAAAACAATGAAGTTTCATAATCACACACATTTTCCCAGAGCCTTTCTGATATAGAAACTTAATAAACATTAAGTTAAAGTTTAAATCAAGCAATCTATAAATTATCAGAGTTGGTTCCTCCCTTCTCACACCAGATGAAGGACAAAATAAATGTCAGTTATTATTGGTTGAAGACAATATAACTGTATAGCAGCTGTGTTATAACAATGATTCAAATGATTATAAGTGTTAATCTGGAAGCTTCATTACCATTATATTTATAAAGTTACAAAATTTCACTTAATATAGCTAACACTGCTATTACTAGCCATGAACCTACTCAGTTTAAATTTTATGTTTCTAAACAAAAGTTTTAAAATTCAAGGCACTTTGAAAGAGAAAAAATGCATGTCAGAGACAGTAACAAATGAAATTACTATCAATCAGACAAGTAGATGGAAATGACTTTATATAAAATGAATTTGTGCTCAAATAGTAGACAATGTTGAAAAGACTGAGGAGTCACAGGAAAGGCCATCTACAGGACCTCTTTGGAGGGTTACTCCTATTTAGTTCTTTATCCATTTTTAATTACTTGTGTACTTATGTTGTAGTTGCCTTATAAAATCTCACACTTTGTCCCTAAATGTCATCAGATTTCTTTTCTTCCTCTTTTTCTAGCTCCTTGAGATCCCTGTGTATTGACAGTGTTTATTTCTCAGTATATGTATTGAACCATAAAATTCCTTTACCCATTATTCCTTTTGATAGCAAATATGTTATCCTTAAGTTTATGAATATTTTTATTTTTTTCATCATGATATTTGTAGTCTGAGAATTGTTTAGAAGTATTTTTGTGGTGGATAGCACTGCATTTTTTTAAGATTCCATGTTTAAACTAAATTTTGGAGTTGTTCTTTTTAATATGGATTTATAGGCTGCTGCATCATGACTACAGAAAGTAGTGTGAATTATGTTGGTTCTTTGACACTAAAATACTGTTTCCTAAGAAGGCAGAAAGACTGTAAGAGCCAGAGGGGATGGACACCAGGAGAACAAGGCCCTCTGAATCAACTAAGCCAGTCACATATGAGCTCACAGAGACTGAAGCAGTAAGCACAGAGTCTATACCAGGTCCTCTGCATATGTATTATAGCTATTATCTTAGTATTTTTATGGGACTCCTGGCTGTATGAGTGGGTCTCTGACTTGTCCTTGCTCTTGGAATTCTTTTCCTCCTGTTGGGTTGCCATGTCCAACTTTGATATGATAGTTTTTGCTTCATCTTATTATATATTATTTTGTTGTTTTTGGTTTTTATCTCTTAGAGGCCTGTTGTTTTCTAATGATAGACGGAAAGGAAGGGGAGGTGGGAAGGAACTTGGAGGAGTAGAGGGAGGGCAAACTATAGTTTATATGAGAAAAGAATCTATTTTCAATTTAAAAAAAGAATGGCATGCCTAACAAAGTAACTCGTGATTCAATAAATAAATAAATAAATAGGCTTGCTTTCTTTCCCAAAGAAACAGAAACAGGTATTATAAATACCTTAGACTATAGAGAACAGAAGTATCCTGGGATATATGGCAGTTCTTATACTAAGTGAAATAGTATGTAACCTAAGAGGGAACTACAATCAGCCAAAGGAAAATATAAATGAATACTCCAAACACAGGGAAAGGAAATGTGTACCTTAGATAAGGCAAGGAGAGCATAACAAAACATGAAAAAAAAACCTAAAAATTTAATTTAAAAACATTTATATGAAAAAATATACTGCTAAGAGAGTTCAAAATATGACAAAAATAGTATTTTCACTTATGCAAAAAGCCCAAAATGTATTAGAATCCAGATTTTTATTATTTATTTCTCTGGTAGAGACTGAACTCCCTTCACTGAATGGATACTATGAACAGAAAAACACAATGTTGATGCAGTGATTCCACAGCGAGAAGCTGTTTGTGAAGTTCCTCTCCAAAGTATCATCCATAGAATAAATGTATGGAAGTACTGCAGAATGAGAGAGGAAGGAGTAAGCCACAGGACAGGCATACACAGGTTACAAGAAAATGATGGAAGCAAACCAGCCCGCTCTAAATTATTTTCTTTGTTCCCTTCAGTGAGTCCACTTCTTTGAGATTCTTGTTGGCTGTTTTTGTTTTAATTAGTAACATTTAAACATCATCGTTACAGAGGAACATGAATATGAGTAAGAAAGTAACAACAAAAACCCAGAATATAGGACACTATGTACCAAATAGGCAAAATAGAATGTGATGGTCCCCGCTGTGTGAAACAGTATTGGTGACACTCCCTGAGAGTGAAAGAGAAAAGGGGGAGCTAGTTTAGGAACATGAGTTAGGTACTATTAAAACATTTCAGAATATAAGGTAGAAATTGTGAAACCTCTTTTAAATGAGAAGGGAAGCTGCATAGATATGAGGATTAACCTGTCCTCATATCTGTGCAGTAAGGGTAGTCATAGAGAAGGCTCTAGTAGCATGGATTAACAGATATGCCTCTTCCAAAAATCAGACTCAGTGACAATTGATTCCAACAACAAAAAAAAGGTATCAAATAGGAATGGCATTGACATGTTATGGGATATTTGTACTCTCTGTGAAGATCTATTGTTGTGATTGGTATAATAAAAAGATGAATGGTCAACAGCTAGGCAGGAGGTATAGGCAGGATTTCCAGGGAGAGAAAGGAAGAGGAAGAAGAATCTAGGCACATGAGAGAAGCCAGAAGACATGGAGAGGAAACAGGAGGTACAAGATGGAAGAGAGGTAACAACAAGTGATAGAATGTAGATTAATATAAATGGTTGATTTAAGTTATGAGAGCTAGTTAGGAACAAGCCTAAGCTATTGGCCAAGCTTTCATACTTAATAATAAGTCTCTGTGTCATTATTTGTGAGCTGGCAGCCCAAAGAAAAATCTACTATATACAGCATCCAATATAGAGGCTTAAATATCCAAACATAGGGCCTGAGAAAGCTAAAAAAAAGTTCTGGACAAGGAGCCAGACATGGCTTCCTAGTCTTGCAGTCTCTCAGATGGGCTGGTGCTCAGCATACAGAGGCAGCTAATGGTCACTGCCTGAGGCCTGGAGCCAGCTGCCAGTGCCATGTGCCAGTGCCATGCACTAAACTGAGCTGTGTGGTGGCTGACACGGCAGTTTAAGGTTTGGCTCACATAGCAGGGACCACTGCAAGTGCATGGCTGCAGGTGCTTAATAAAGTCAGGTCCAGACTGAGAAATCCTCTGAACAGATATAGCATGTTTAAACATGTGCTAAAGACAGAAAACAAAATGGGTATAGACAGTCATAGAAAAAATAGTTTAAAATAATAAAGTATTTGAAGAAAAAATAAAGTACTATAAAAAGAATAAACCACATTAAGATGGGAAATACACAGAGTGTTTGGATCCTGTATGGTGCTTTGTTGACTTTGAATTATTTAAATGGTAATGTATGAAAAACAATAGCTGCTGAGAGGCATTTGGATTTTGGAAACTGCTAAATTAAACCAACCTATATATTTTAAGAATGTCTTACTTCAAAATGGAAGTCAGAAATATGTTGTATTTGGGGGAGAGGTTATGCTTTTGTTTCCACAGGAATCAAAAAGTTATAGTTCTCTTCAAAATTAATAAAGATCAAGATTTGATTAGGGGAGATCTTCTGAAAATCTTGGCTACAGACATAAAAGAAGAAATCAAGAAATGCTACAGGTAAGGTGATGTATTTGCTGATCCCTCTACTACAGGAACAACAAGAGAAGGAGGAATCTAGGCATGCAGGAGATGCCAGGGACATGAAGAGGAAACAGGAGGTGCAAGATTGAAGAAAGGTAATGCCACATGATAGAATGTAGATTAATACATTCTGAGACTGGATGTAACATGATAAATCTTGTTAGCTACAGAGTCCTCATGACTTATTATTACATTCCATCCTTTCATATGGCATGTATAGAAGCTTGGTTATACAGTCCAAACAAACTTCTAAAATTAACAAATGCCTTTTACCTGCTAAAACATAAAACCAAAAATCATCTTTAACTGACTTTTTCACACTGCACATTCCATACTTGTGTTAATACAGATATATGTGTTACCTTTAAAAGTTTATGTGTCTTCAGAAAAAAAAGAACGAGACGCCAATAAAGACAGGTAGCCCAGGTGATTCAGCCTCTCAAAATTCCTCTCTTACAGTTTCCTCAAAATTCTGCATCCAGAACAACTTCAAAGCTGTAGCTGAAATGGTCCAGTCTCACCGACTGCCCAGCAAAGACATCAGATAAGCTCTATACTTTCCCATCACACAGGGACTGAACAAAAAATAATACAGCTATTTTTCCAAGGACTTGACCATTATCTCAATTTTCTCAGGGTCCCCTAAAGATGCCGTCACCCCCAGAAAACAGGATTTATATTTTAAAAACAATGAATTGCCTTTATAGGTAAAGAAAACAATTTGGAAAATGAAGCTCACTTCTCTCCAGACCTACACCTGGAAGACTTTGACAAAGATTTTTTTCCTACTTCCAGTCTTTTAATGTTGACACAAATTTACTTACAGTGAAGCCGATTATAAAAACACATGAGCATAAATGATAAGATTAAATTCAGCATCCTCACAGTGATGAATAGTAAAAGAGCCGGTGCTTTCAAAAAAAGACGATAGCCATGGTGATGATATGTCATCTTAAGACTGGCATCCTTACACTGAAAAGGCAAGAGCTGTTTAGGGTAACAGCTACACAGTGGAATTTGTAGCTGTGCCTTGTTTTCCATTCACTATTAAATAATAATTTTCATGTTGTCTTTATAGGCAACTTTGTGCACCTATGTAAATATTTCCTACAATTATGTGATTATAAGGTCATGATAGCGCTTTGCACAAACTCCTGATTTTAATGTAGTAATGGTCCTAATATCAATGTTTTTCATTCTTTTGAAATCTTATGTGTTTTTACTAAATTGCAGTTATACTTTTGAAACTACACATATCATATTAGTATATGAACAGCAGGAAAAGAGTCCAAGAGAAGGCATAAGAAACAGAGGACCACTCATTCACACACTCAGGAATTCCATAAAAACACTAAACTGGAAGACATAATATATACACAAAGGACTTATAACATAAAAAGAGAGAGGATATATTTTTTCAATTTATCATATATACATATGTATATATATACATATGTATATATGATAAAAATTTTTAAAAGGAAGAGTTCTGACACTACAGTATGAGACAAGGAACTTCCAAAGATACCGTTGAGTTCATTTTGTGTTGGCCATCTACTGCAGGGCAAACAGCCTATCCTTAACAGTAGTTTGTTTACCCAGTAAGACTCTCTTGGAGCAAACTAAATTTTCATTTGTAGGTGGTCATCAATTGAAGATTGCTTCTGGGTTAAGGATGGGGAAAGGTGTCCACTTCTCCTTTCAGCTCAAGGGCTCTAAATGGTGCAGACTTACGCAACTCTTGTGCATGCTGCCTCAGCCTGTGTGAGTTCATATGTGCATTGAGCCTGCTGATTTAGAGAACATTGTTTTCTTGGGGTTCTCCATCCCCTCTGGCTCTTACACTCTTTCTGTCTCCTCTTCCATGGGGTTCCCTGATCCCTGAGAGGAGAGATTTTATGGAGACATTAGTTTTAGGGCTTAGTGTTCCGAGGTTTCTCACCTTTTGTATAATGCCTGGCTTTAAGGGTCTGTATTTGTTCTCATCTCCTTCTTTAGGTTTGGGAAATTTTCTTCTATGATTTTGTTGAAAATGTTTTCTGTACCTTTCACCTGGGTTTCTTCTCCTTCCCCTATTCATATTATTTTAGATTTGGTATTTCCATAGTGTCCCAAATTCTCTGAGGGGTTGGGGACACATTTTTTTTTTAAGATTTAACATTTTCTTTGACTTAGATACCCATTTCTTCTATCATGTCTTCAATGCCTGAGAGTCTCTCTTCCATCTCTTGTATTCTGTTGGTGAGGCTTACCTCTGAGGTTCCTGTTCAAGTTCTTAAATTTTTCATTTCCAGAGTTCCCTCAGTTTGGTTTTTTTTCTATTTCTACTTTGCAATCATGAACTGTTTTATTCATTTCCTTCCACTGTTTGCTTGTGCTCTCTCTCTCATTGGTTTCTTTAAGGCATTTTCTTTTATTCCCTCTTTAAGAACCTCTATCCTATCCATAGAGGCTGTTTTAAGTATCTTTGTCTAGTGCTTCAGCTATGCTGCAATATTCTGGGTCTCCTGTGGTGGGGTTGCTGGGATCTAATGGAGACACACTGTCCTGGCTGTTATTGTGTTTTTATGCTTGCATTTAGGCATCATGGCTTGGAAAGATTATAATTCTAGGTACTGATTATGGTCTTGTCTTTGTTGGGTGGGTGTTTTGTTCCTTGCTTTCTGTTGCCCTCTCTGGTTCTCAGAATAGAGTGGTGGCTGTGTGGTGTCCGGTAGGACATCCTTCTGGGATCCTGATAGATGTGGCCACTGGGGGTTCCTGGTAAAATGTGTTTCTAGGTATTGGGAGCTGAATATTAAGAATGGAGATGGGAAGAGAATTGGAAGGGGACTAAGGGGTCCACAGGAGGGAGGAAAGCATGATGCTGTGTTATGATCTGCTTGGTGCTCTGGAAATGGGGGCAGAGAGTGAGATGAAGTAACAGGTGGTCTGCTACAGAGCTGGGGATGAGACTGGGAGGTTGGATATGGAGGAGCAGAGTGATAGTGAAGATATGAAACTTGCCTACCTGCTTCCCTGGCCTGAGTAGCCTGCTGGTTACCAGGGAATACCTGTTGGAGTTGGGGGATGAGAGAACGTGATGAGTACAGAAAAGTGACCCACTAGAGATGGGTGTGAGGGGAGAAGGGAGACTGCAACAAGTGATCTGCTACAGAGCTGGGGGTGTGCCTTGGGGTAGGACTTGGAGGAATGGAGGAAGAGGTAAAGATCTGGAGTTAGCATTCCTGCTTCCCTGGCCTGAGGCTGTCAGGAATCTTTCAATAGAGAGTCCAAATACAATAGACAATAGACAAGAACAATGGAAACAGAAGAAAAGTCTTTAAAAATTCTGCTAAGGAGATGTCCTTTCTGCCATACCTTGTGTTGCTCATGCTGAAAGTAGGTGCATGCTTTGGGTTAAAATGAACTCTTTAGGGTGGGGAAATTCTTCTGGACAATGTGATCGACTCCATATCCAATCTTGGTTTTTTTGTTCAAATTATTTCAGATCATTTTCTTCTCCCAATATAGTACTGCTCAGACTGACAGCTAGTTTTTCTCCATTGCAACGAATGTCTATTTCAGAAGCTCTAATGTTCAAGTGAGGCGGGCAATCACTCTGGGAGCTACTCTGTCCATTCTACTGGACATCCAGGCACTATTTTTCCTTAATACAATTAAGAAGAAAAATTGAGGGCAGAACATCATTTCTGTTCCATTGACTGCTAAAGCACAGTTCTACTCAGGAACTCTACAGGTTCTCTCCTGTGATCCAGACACCCCAACTGTGACAAGGTATCTGATGGAAACTCAGCAGTAGGGTCCACACCAGGATGCAGCTAAGCATGGCAGAGGTTGCCAAGCAATGAGTGCACAAAAGACTGAAGCTCAGTACTGAGGGAAGGCCTAGCTAAGGGAGACCTGTGTCCTACAGCACCATCTATCTATCTTGAAGAGCTAATGTGACATGTTTCTGAAAGGAACTCTTAAGGCAACGAGTTCAGATTTCCCATAAACCATTTGCACACTTTCAAAAGACACAGAAGGGCATCTGAACTTAGATCTTAGAATGTTTGTAAATATTCTAGGCAGTATGCTGAAACATCTAACAAGTGGGGAGACAATGTGGCCCTTTTGTTTGAACACAGCCTGCAAGTTCTTGTGCTAATATTCCAAGCATCAACACAATATTGTCAATAAACAAAATACAACAAACTGTAAAATACTTTAAAATCAATTGGTGAGATTCAAGTAAAATTAGGTTAAAAAGCCAATTCATCACCTAGTAGGTATCTGGAATACCGGAACACTGAACAAAGATTGTGCATTTGATGTTCATGAGAAAACATCAGGATGCAGATGAGTACATAAAGCTAAAAGGTGTCTTAACTAATAACAAGGAAACGAAAAAAGCCATGTTAAATAATAAAAAAGCATCCAGAAATACTATCTATGTGACATTTATCCTGCATTCCAGAGAAGTAATTTAACAGGTACCAAATCCATCTTCCTATGTAAACCCTAAGGACAGCTAACTCCTTTAGGATATCTACAAATGACATGATACATACAAATTTGTTTTATTAATACAATCATTAAATAAGTGCTTGCTACAGTTAAATATTGAGCTGTTCACAATTTTTCTGCTACTTACTCTGATAAGGACACCAGCAAATAGTCTAATATAGAAACACCAAGATATATTAATAAGCAAAAGAAATATGCAGTAGTTTGTTTTTTTGATTCCCCTTAGAATATTTTAAATTCTTTATCCTTCCCTAAAGCAATGTACAACATAATGCACACAGTTTCTTAACAAATATTCAATGACATGATTAAGGCTCTTTTTAATAAGGTGGCATGAAAGTTGTTTTTCATTTTTAATTCTTGCTTTTATTGATAATATTTTTAATTCTTAATATTGTAGATAGTAGTAATAATGCAATCCATAAATGTTAACATTTTTTCTCTCTATGAAATAATCCATCACCAGACACATAAACACAAAACAAATTCAAGACAAAACGAAAGTACCCTGAAAGCTAAGTTATTCTAAATACCTTCAGTTTAAACACTATAAAATCACACACACACACACACACACACACACACACACACACACACACACACACAAAACCATGCAAAAGTTGGTTTATGCCACCATCTAGTGGCTACAGAATATAGCACAGATGCACAAAAGTGCTCACCCAAGGAGGTAACTGCAGAATACATTTGCCCAGGGATGTAGATCCAGGAGACAAGCATCTAACGTGTAATTGTCCTCCTATCTGGCTAAGGTTGCAACCTTGACTGCTTCCTTTTGCACAGTTCCATGAGTTTAACAAAATCAAGCAGGAATATCACTGAATCTGTTTTTCTCTTAACCTGCCTCAATTTTTATCACCTAGTAACTGGTCCTATTTGTTATATGAGGCATTTACATGAATTTATTATCATTTACAGGCATTTATTATCATTACAAAAAAGATAATAAAGAGATAGTCAGGGGCTGGAGAGATGGCTCAGTGGTTAAGAGCACCGACTGCTCTTCCAGAGGTCCTGAGTTCAATTCCCAGCAACCACATGGTGGCTCACAACCACTTGTAATGGGATCTGGTGCCCTCTTCTGGCCTGCAGGGACACATGCAAGCAGAATACTGTATACATAATAAATAAATAAACCTTTAAAAAAAAAAAGAGATAGTCAGAAGTCCCCATATGCTGCTATAAAGAGTATAAATTTATAAAGCATTTTGGTCCTATTTAGTAAAGATGAACTCACAATGACTTTCAAAAATTGCTGGGAGATATTAACTGGCTATGGCCCACAATTGGATTGACAAATCAAGAACTAAGTAATTTATACCAAAACTTACAAGGTGATAAGGATTTACATAGTCCGAGAAATTTATCAGCTGAAGCTGAGAGAGAATTGGCCTTGGTAGAAAAGAAATTACAAGATGCACATGTGGATCATCTGGATCCAGAGCTTGATTGTATTCTGGTTATTTTACCTTCTATGCATTCTCCTACAGGAATTCTTATGCAGAGAAAAGATAATCTTTTAGAATGGATATTTTTTAACCACACAAACAGAGTAAAAAAAATTAAATACCTATGTAGAAAAGGTTCTTGAATTGACTCTGAAAGGAAAATTGAGACTTCATCAATGAGGAGGGAAAGATCAGCAGAAATTGTGGCATCTTTTATTAATGCTGAAATTTCCTCATTATGGACAGAAAATGAACATTGGCAAAGAGCTTGCAGTAATTTTTTTGGAAGAGATTAGCAACAAATATCCCAAACATAAGAGACTTCTCTTATAAAGAGAACTAATTAGATTCTTCCTCACATTGTACAGGGAACACCAATTTCTGGAGCCCCTACATTCTATACTGATGCAAACAAATCAGGAAAGGCAGGCTATAAGTCAGGAAATATAAGTGGCTCGAAGCCCTTAGGATTCTGTTCAAAAGTCAGAGTTATATGCTATTCTCATGGTATTATTAGACTTTCCCAGAACCTCTTAATATAGTTACTGACTCTCAATGTGCAGAAAGTTATTTAACATATTGAAATTGCTGAACTTATTCCAGATTATTCATAATTAACTTTGTCATTTATTCAATTACAAGAAATAATCAGAAATATAAATCACCCCTTGTATATAGAGCACATTTCAGATCCAATACGGGTCTACCAGGTCCTCTGGCACAAGGTAATGATGAAACTGATAAACTATTGATAAAAAAAAATGTACAAGAAGCCTCAGAATTTCATAAGAAACACCATGTTAATAGCGAAGGTTTGAAAAAAGATTTTTCTATCACTTATTAACAAGCCAAGGAAATTATAAGAAAATGTCCTACTTGTTCTTGGTATAACCAAACTCCACTATCGGCAGGAAGTAACCCAAAGGGTACTCAAAGAAATGAAATTTGGCAAATGGAAGGGTTTCATTTTGCAAAGTTTGGAAAATTAAAATATGTACACCATACCATACATACATATTCAGGATTTCAATGGGCAACCGCTTTGAGTTCTGAAAAGGCTGATTCTATAATTACACATTTTTAGTAGTTATGGCCATCATGGCATACCTGTACAAATTAAGACTGACAATACTCCAGCATATGTCTCTAGTAAAAATGAAACAGCTTTTTGCATATTTACATTTGCATATGTATATTTACAACATAAAGCATATTACAGGTATACCACACAATCCTACAGGGCAAGCAGTTATAGAAATATCTAATCACAATTTAAAAGATATACTTAATAAACAGACAGAGGTAATAAAGAACCCTGGAGATAGATTACACAATGATTTATTAACTTTAATTTTTTAAATGTGAATGAGAAAGGAATGACAGATGCAGAGAGACATTAGATAATAGAAAAAAACTGTTGAATTAAATCAGCCTGTATACTTTAAAGATGTGTTGAACTCAAAATGGAAAAAGGATATGTGTTACATTAGGGAATAGGTATTGCTTTTGTTTCCACAAGAGAAGAAAAGCTATGGATACCATCAAAATCGATAAAGATTAGATTTGAACAGGAGAGACCTCTTGATTAAAAATGACAATAGTTCATCAAACAGTGTGGCCATTCAATCTAAACCAACTTATAATAATAACAAGTGCCTTTCATTTGATCAAACATAACTTTCCAAAAAGGAAATTCCCCAAAGTCATGGTTGGGGCAGAGTTTTGTTTTTGTTTTTCCAGGAGAATGAAGGCATCCAGCTAAGGAATCTGAAGACCACTGGACAAATGAGACATTTGAAGAAGAAGAAGAAGAAGAAGAAGAAGAAGGACAAATCATCCAGAGAAAATGTCCCAAGAAAAAGAGTAAAATGACCTAATGGTATAGCACATTTCCAACAGGATAAAATTTCATAAATCTTCCCAGATGTTTGTTTCTTCTATTCTCTACAGACAAATGCAAAGGCAAAGACAAATGGTCTTTTGGTAGTCCCAGTTCTATTAAAAGTTAAAGCTGGCTTTGGAGTTGGAGCATGGCTCTCTTCTCTAAACCCAAGTATGCTTGTCAAAGGAAAATCCAAAACCTCTGTCTCATGTTAGAAAAGCCACCTGGTAAGGGACAAAAGAGAAACCAAAATTAAGGGACAATTCTAACTCCATTAATCTCATAATCCTTTGGTTTTATTTTGACTCTTTAAAACTTTTCTTAAGATATAAATATTATCTCAAAATTTATAAGATATATATACATATTTAAACTTTCTGTTGTGATATTAATGGTCATATAGAATACTAATTCTCGAAAAAGGCTTAATCTAGCTTCCTGTACATGATTTTAGGCATGAGTCTCTATCAGGTAACTAGGAATTAAGTTTGTCTACTCTGGATGTACTTAACAAACTGTGACACTTTAACCTCTCCAAGATCTGCTGCATATGACATTTAAAATGTTTAAGTTTTCTGTAGTGAACCATGACCATTCCTAACAGTGACCTTTGAGGTAGGTCTTCAGAAGGATGATGGGGCCCCACAACGATTCTACCTAGACTGTGGTAACACCACTAAGCGGACAAACAGCACCCTAAGGTCAGCTTTGAACTACAAACTGCTCAGGACAGTTTCAAAGTGGCTTGCTGAGATTGTCCAGCCTCATGTACTACTCCAGCCAGGACTTCATATAAGTCCTATACTTTCCCATTACACAGAGACTGGCAACAAATGATGCAGCTAGCTCTCCCAAGGACTTGACCATTATCTCAATTTTCTCACAGTCCCCTAGTGATGCTGTTGCCTCTCACACAACAAGAAGCAATCTAGAGAACACAATGCCCACATTCCCAAGAGGTAGGGTTGGTGGGTTTTGATCACTCAATGGGTTATGAATATTTGTCATCATTTAGGGGAGATGGTTACAAGTTGTTATTGGTAAAAGTAAGAAAAAAACAGAACAAAGGAGATTACATTCAGGGATCTCTTTCTGAAAAGAAAAAGGGGGTATATAGAAGTGATAGGATAAAAGGGTAGATTATTAATTTACTTTTAAATCTAAAAAGCAACTACTAGTCTTAAATATTTTACATTGATATGGATTTTTGTATATTGATACAAATATGAGGTTATTTATGTTATACTGTATTTATGTTACTCTTGTTTAAAATATTTTTGTATATTGATACAAACTTAAGGTTATTTTTGTTAGAAAATACTGCACATACATTTCTAATCTTGTTCAAGGTATTGTACCTATGCAGCTCATTTAACAATGTAATGTAAATTTCTAGTCGTTGAAAGTTATTATTACAAACAATTAAGGATAATAAATGCAGGTTCATAGTTAGCCACCTATTATAATCAAACTTGTAGTCATGTTATGTATGTTTTCTAGGTCAAACATATATTTTAGATAGACAGGTGATCTTCAAACACTTTAGAGATCTACAGAATATGGCATTTAAGATGTTTTAATAACCTAAGATTTTTATGACAATGAGCCACGTCAGCTCCTGGCAGCACCAATCTATTTCAGAGAAGATAATGGGCATTGAAAAAATTCCATATGGAGTTTGCTTTCTTTGTTGCAAAAGATAGCCACTAGGCAAGAAACTGCCCTTGTCTCAACTGCTGACAGTATGCTGTCCAAATAAGGACAAGCAGGACACAAAAGAAAGTGACTTCCAAACTTTGTCAAGACAATGTGGGACAGTACTTCAAAATTCCTGCTTCACAGAAAAGTCTGTCAGATATTCTAGGCTTCTAGGCCAAAGATGGATGCCCTAACATTGCAGATGAACATTGAGGTAACTGTCCAGGCAACCAGATGTCTCTGTCATTATTAGTTTTGGAAGTTGCTTGTTCTGCATTTCCTGTTTACTCAGGTAGTATTATATCCTTCTCTGGTCTCTGATGGAGTTGAAGACTAGACAGTTATAGTTACAGCTTTTCTTGTTACTGAGTTTAGAAAAGAAACAAAAGAGTTGTAAAGTATATAATGAGACACATAAAAGGGTGGTTTTGGATTGGTGATACAAGTTAGGATAGAAAGTGAATTAGGTACAAAACTTTGGACTCACCAAGATAGGATAGATAATGGAGTATTTTCTCTGAATTTGTCAAATGCAAATGGACTGGACATTGTGAATGTAATTCTTACCCGGTAATTGTTCTTATTGTATATAGTTTTACTATGTTAGATTAAAACCTTCTGTTTTTATTTAGACAAAAAGAGGGAAATGTGTGATATTTTGATAGAATTCTGACAATAATGTTTGCTTTGAATCAGAAGGCAGAGCTAGCTACTAACTGACCAAAATTAGTCATAGACGTTTTGGAGGACTGAGGACACAGAGAGAGACAAGAAGTAGTAGGGCAGGGCTTAGAGAGGCTCTTGTTCTTTTGGATGGAGGAACAAAAGAGAGAAGGACACTGGTCACTTCTCCACCACTTCTCTGATCATTCAGGTTCCTACCCTGATATCTGACTCCTGAGTTTTTATTGATAAAGAATAATTAGAATAAACACATCAAATACACATTCTGGGAAAAGGTGATAAAAGGGAGCTTTTGAAAACAAATATTGTACTATTCAAAGGTTTAAATGTACATGAATGAGCTAGAAGATAAAAGGGGAACTTCTCCCACCCCAAAAGCACTATGGACAATAAGGACTTTTTAACTTGTTGAAAAATGCCATACATGAACACAGTATTCACATAATTTCACCCCTCTCTCTCCCTCTTCTAACTTCTCCCCTGTCCCTCTCTACTCCCTCTCAAATTCATAATCTCACCTTTGCTAATTACTGTTCCATACATACATAGACACACATACACAAAACCTACTTAGTCTGTTTAGTAGTTGCTAGACTGTACTTGAGTTTAGGGCTGTGTTACAAGAAAGCATAAGCAAAGGTCAGTTTGGAAAAGTTTGGCAAGACAAACTGTGGGGAGAAATTGCTGTGAAGATTTTCTCTTCTAGGGAAGAATGTTCATGGTTCTGAGAGACAGACATTTATCAGACTGTGATTGCTCCAAACCACAGAGGAGGCACACACACAAAAAAAAATCTACAGGGAACCATGACCACACCTAACAGCAACTTTGAAATTTTCAAAAGGATGACGGGACCCCGCAAAGATGATTCCACATGGACTATGGTAAAGCCATTAAGCTTATTAACACCATGGAAAGATAGACTTGGACTACAAACTGCTCAGGACAATTTCGAGATGGCTAGCTGAGATGATCCAGATTCACAGACAACTCGTACAATGACTTGAGACAAGACCTACATTTTCCCATTATGCAGAGTCTGGACAACAAATGATACAGCTACCTCTCCCAGGACTTGACAATTAACTCAAAAATTTTCTTTTCAGGATTCACTAAAGATGTCTTTACCCCCCAGAAAGCAGGAAGTAATGTGGCGTGGGTGTTTTTTTGGTCGTTCAATGGCTTATGGATAATTGTTATTTCTTACGATGGTTAGTTACAAGTTGTTAATTGTTAATGGTAAAAAAAAAAAAGCTAAACAAAGAAGATTAGATATAGGGTTCTTCTTCAAAAAAAAAAGAAAAAGAAAAAAGATATAGAAAAGGGTAGATCATTGAATCTACTCTGAAAAAAAGAAATATATAGAAATGATAAGATAAAAGGTAGATTTTTGGATCTACTCAAAAAAAGAGAATATGGATATGATAAGATAAAAAGGGAGATTATTGAATCTACTTTTAAAAAGGAACTACTTGTTTTAAATAGGATAAGTAATGAAATTTTTTGTCTGAATTTGTCAAATGTTAATGGACTGGACATTGTTAATGTATATAATGGAGGTTTTTGTCTGAATCTGTCAAATGTTAATGGACTAGACATTGTTAATGTAATTTTTACTGTAGATATTGTATATACTTATTGGATATAGTTTTTCTTGTATTAGTTATAAGCTTTTTTTATTTTGGACAAAAAAGGGGAGAAATGTGGATAATATATTGTGCACCCCAATAAACTTATCTGGGGTCAGAGAACAGAACAGCCACTAAATAGACACAAAGGCCAGAAAATGGTGGCATACACACCTTTAATCTTAGCATTCTGGAGGCAGAGATACATCTGGATCTCTGTGAGTTCAAAGCCACACTGGAAACAGCCAGGCATGGTGACACACGCCTTTAATCCCAGGAAGTGATGGCAGGAAGCAGAAAGGTATATAAGGCGTGAGGACCAGGAACTAGAGCCTGGTTAAGCTTTTAGGCTTTTAGCAGCAGTTCAGCTGAGATCCATTCGGATGAGGTCTCAGAGGCTTCCAGTTTGAGGAAACAAGATCAGTTGTGAAATTGGCAAGGTGAGGTTAGCTGTGGCTTATTCTGTTTCTCTGATCTTCCAGCATTTACCCCAATACCTGGCTCCGGGTTTGTCTTTATTAATAAGACCTTTTAAGATTTGTGCTACAGGGCTGACCACCAGGGATTAAGGAAAACGGATTCTCCCTCTCAGCAGCCACTGATGGTCTGTAGGTATTCGTCTGTGGTGAGACATTGTGAGAGTTCCCCAACTAGGTTGGCATGCCAGCTGGTGACATTGTGCAGGTCTTGTTTAGACATCCAGATTGTTGAGATTTCATGGGCACAGCTAAAAGAGGAAAAAGAAAGTGAGAAGATCAAGAGAAGGCCCAATGCTGAGCTACAGAAGCTCTGGAGACAGGGGAAGGAAGACAAAAAAATCTAAGACACAAAATGAATGTTTCTGAAGTTAAGATTTCCAGGGGCAAGGGATGAATCTCGGTAAACTCATTTGCCTACCATGTTTAATCCCCAACATGGCAGTCTGTTTAACTAATACTATATTGAGAGACCCAATGGATAAGGAAGAATGGATGAAGACCTACCACCCAAGGAATATCATTGTGTAATCTCAGATAATGGACAAGAGTAAAACATAAAAGCCTGTAGAAAGAAAAACAAGCTCCACACAAAGAATTGAGAAGCAGAATGCCATGTGCTTGTCTCTCCATGCTTTTTAATACAATAGTTTATCCCCCCCCCAAAAAAAATAGCTCCTAATGCTGAATTTTGTGTCTACCCAAACTAAATTAAGGGAGTTGATAAAACACATTTTTAAAAGAAGCATATCTCAAAGGTTTAAATTCCATATTCCTTTTCCTTAAAATATAAGTTTAACAAAGACAAAACCAATCAAACAAATGCAGAAAAACTAGATCTCGGAGTGTCTTCAATGCAAAGTGAGGGAGATTCCCCTGGATGTGCAGAAAGATCCCAGAATCACTGTTTGCTGTCTTAAGAAAAGCACTAGGGATCTAGTGGGCATAGCTCTTAGAAAATGAAATGATAAAAGGTAATCTTGTTGAGAGGAATTTTATAGTCTAGAATCTGGGGATTCTGGTCAGGAATAAAGAAAATCATATTAATTCATGCAAGAAGGAAAAGAATCTCCTACTAAGATTAAGCCAACTGGTGGAGGCTGAAATTAGAGGATGATGTAAAAGAAGCCCTGTGAGAGGGTAAGGCAGGACTTCTGGTGTGGTTTGCCCCTGGCTCAGAAACCTGAGGCACTTCCCTTTCACTCCACCACATTCATCCATGCCTTCTAACCCAACAACTTACTCAAGCCAATACAGCCACATTCCACCAAGCGGACACAGGGAAGAGATAAAGGCAACAAGCTGGCTTCCCCTCCTCCTTTTGGTCATTTACATCACTGGGCTGGCATTTCCTAGGGGTGAAGATTGTCCCTTGACCACAGCAAGCTAAGTTTTCTAGTACTGATTTTGTTTTCCAGGCCAAACGGATGAATGGATACTGACACATACACACACAGTCTTTGTTCTCTTCCTCCAGGTATAATGTTCATTCATACTGTTTACTAATTCTCTCATGAACAGCACACACTGGATCCAGGGCCCAGTGAAAAAGACATCAAAATCCATATATGCTCAAGTCCCTTCTACGGCACTTGCACATAACACACACTCAGCTTCCTAGGTATCTCAGGTCATGTAAATACTTGCTATGTACTCTGTTGTGTCCATAATGCAAGAGAAACCTCTGCACATGTCCAGAACAGATAATTTCCCCCAATATTCTGCTTTCTCTAGTTAAATCCACATACGCTCACCTCAGCTACATGGAGCTGACTATATTTTCTCTTCCGTCATGTTCTGTACAAATTGTAAACTCGAATGGGAAAGAACTACTTTTTTTCCCACTTCCATAGTTTCTAGGAAAGTGCCTGCAGCATAAAAGAAATGCAATAAGCATTAATTGAGTAAGTAAATGAACTGTTAACTCAGGGCTGAAAAAACAGTCTGACAGATTTTAATCAAGTAGATGCTGTCTTTACACAAATGATACTTTGTTTAAATTTGCTGGTTTAGGAAATAACGTCCAGAAAAAAAGGCTAAATTCTTCCAGAACTACTAATTTTTTTAAAAAAAACCTCCCTCATCTAAGCAAAACCCCTTCCACAAGGCACCCCAATAAAACCATACCTGATCAGCCTATTTATTATTCTTCCCAGTCTCTAACGATATAAGGAATGTTACTGAAATGCATGCAGTAACTATTAACAAGAAGAGTCATAAATTATAATGTAGATTAATGTGGTAATTATTTTAAACACTTGGAGACGCCAGAAGGCAAGTGCTACGATGTGATCTAAATTCTCATTTTTCTAGTAAATGGACATTATCTGTAAATAGAAAACTACTGAACACCACAATATTCCTAACAGAGACAACCATGGAGAAAAAACAGCTCTAACATGTTAGATGAAGTTATCCTCGCCACCAACAACCAAACAAGGAGTGCCTAAGAGGTCAGCTGTTTTAAGTAGCAGAGAGCAATTTACTTTTGATCCCTCTGCATATGACTGTGAAGGTCTCATTTCAGGCCTGTGACCCCACTGTTCTGAGCACCAGGAAAATTAACCCATCGTTATTCAGAGCCTCCCAGGCCATGCTTGGTGTCAACATTTGAGTACTCTGCGATAAAGGTGAAGGCTCCTGGTTCGTGGCCCAGGTTACCCCACCCAGAGATTTTAAAGCACCCACGTATGTTCACACGGGGCTCTACATTTTGGAGTGTTAGTACCCTAGGGGACTTAAAGTGGTGGCCCAGGGTGTGGAACTCCATGGAGCTCAGGGTTCTGCTCATTGCAACATCACCTCTGACGTCAGAGCCCGAATTTTGTAGAACAAAGGCCTAGCAAAGGGTCAGAGCTGACACTACAGATGAAAAGGGAGAGGTGCCGAGCCGCACCCAGTCCAGCCCGGACCTAACCGAGCAGGCGAGCCGCCGGGAAGTGGGGAGAGCACGATCCCAGCACCAGCAGCGGTGGTTCTGCTGGTTCTGCGCGCTCCAGACGAGCCATGCTCGCACTCCGAAACGGCCTGAGGAAGGTGCTGGCTCCGTGGGCGCTGGCGCCTCAGGTACGGGCCGGGGCCAGCAGGGAGGTGGGCGGAGCTGTGTGGGGCGCAGGCACTCTTGGTGAGGCTTGGTGCTAATGGAGTGTCTCAGTTCCCTGGCACCTGCGAGTCTCGGCCTGGCACAACCCTGCCCAGCAGCGACCATCTGTTAGGGCGGAACTGGAACCTCGGGAAATTCGACGAGGATAGAAGAGATGAGGACCAAAGGGAGCCACCGTCCAGCCCTCGCTGTTGAGCATGGGCTTATCCTGGGAATAAATAGTTCCTTCGGGTGGGGAATTTGACTTAACCCTAATGGAGGGAGAGGAATCATGTTAAGCTAGTCTAGAACCGGGTAAATCTTGAAGAAGAGACTAGTGACTGCATGACTGCTCACCCAGCGTTGCCCAGGCAACGCCACCAATTATTTCCTAACAGTTTTTCACTGAACTTTTATTTTTTTATTTGTTTGTTTGTTTTACCAACGTTCTCTTTAATGAGTCGGTGCTGGCAAGAACAAGTCCAAGTTGCACAAAACGAAGCCCATGATTCCTCCTGTAATTTCAGCTTAATTCTGACTCTGCAACAAAACCCTCGAAAATCCTTTCTATCTAGTCACTCACACACCTCTCTGTAGGTTCCCTCCTACATATTACGTCCTGAAAATAATAATAAAAGTTTGTGCCTGTGACAAGTGTTTCATACTCCAAATGCACACTCACTCTTTGAATCAACCTATAAAGTACTGTGAATGCCACTGACTTACTTTCTGATGTCTTATTCATTTTTAAACTATAGATAATAAGCAGTTCTACTAAACCCATTTGTAGATTTTGATTAAACACACACACACACACACACACACACACACACACACACACACAGAGTCCATCATATGCAGAGACAGCTGCAGATTTTTATAGGAAGTTTACTGATTTGCACAGTAAGAACATAGTTCAGAGCAGACATCAATGGAATGAACTAAAGGTAGAATATTATATTAAGCTTTATGTAAAATAAAGTGCTTTTAAGAAAAAATTTATTAGGAGGGAATAGATTGCTTTTTCTATCCATACTAAGTTGTCCATGTGTACAGTGATTTTCCCATACTTTTATATTCATCTGATCTGTTTTAACAAAATTTTCTGGTATTATTAGCTTCATGAAATGGGTACATGATACCCCAACTTGAAAATAAGATGTGTTTTTACAGTACAATGTCATACAATGTGTGTACACACATATATGCGCATATGTACAGACATACATAAGATAATTTCTGACAAAGAATTTCCCAGGGAAAAGTGCTCTCAGATAAAGAAGTAGAAACTTACATAGTAAATATGATTATTTTTAAAAAGATAATACCTGAGAGGCGGAACCACACTGGTACAACTAGATGCATTAAAGCTCATCTTCGCTTTGTGTTTCTCATTAGAAATTAATAGTAATTCTGGCAATTTTTTTTAGTATCCATGGTCTATTACAGTGGTTCTCAACCTGTGGGTCGACCCCTTTGGGGTGGCATATCAGCTATCCTGCATATCAGATATTTACATTACGATTCATAACAGTAGCAAAGTTATGAAGTAGCGAAAGAAATAATGTTATGGTTGAGGGTCACCATAGCATGAGAAACTGTATTGAGGATTGCAGCATTAGGAAGGTTGAGGACCCCTGGTCTATTACCAGACTTTGTAATGCAGTTGGATAGTGATAGCATTATAATGTACTGCCTACATTCCAGTTCTATTCCTGTTGAATGTAGGAAGATTTCTTCGACCTGAATGGCAATTTCTCTTTTTTAAAAAAGTTTTCTTTTAGTAAACATGTTTGTTGTATATGTCCAAAGACATACAGTCTATGGCGTTCTCTCAGATATGTAACTGTAGTCACACATACTACAGATTAAAAGAATATAAGGGAAAAACAAAATGTACGTGACTCCTAACTGTAGCTCTCTAGCACAGGAGCATCTCTAAGGTAGCACTGCCTTAGTTTGGGGTAACTTTCTATGAAAGGGTGGCTTAAGGAGAATCCACATGTTTAACCGTAGTTATCTTCAAAATCTACTAAAATATGTCTATGGAGAGTCGACAAGAAAAATGGCAACAGAACAGGGGACAGCTATTGTGTCCCCTGTCACCAGACCCAGATTTGGTTGGACGATAACACACATTCTGTGCTCCCTCAAATATTGATATTTGATTTCCCTTTCTTCAGGTGTGCTCATCTTTTGCTACTGGCCGCAGACAAACCGAAGGAACGTTCTATGAGTTTTGTACTTACTATCTTAAACCTTCAAAGATGAAAGAGTTCCTGAAAAATTTTAAGAAAAATGTTCATCTTCGGACAGCTCACTCGGAATTGGTTGGATATTGGAGTGTAGAATTTGGAGGCAGAATAAACAGAGTATTCCATATTTGGAAGTATGGTATGAGTTGCCCGGTTCAAATGTTCAGTATAGATTTCTATTCTGGTAGAGGCTACAGAAGTCTTAGATGGATATATATTAATATAGATATAGATTAAGGAGAACTTTTTTAAAGCAATGCAGAACCAAAAAGTAAATTCAGTAACCACTCTTCTTGGTCCACCTTTAATAACCTTTCCCAAAGTCTAACATAACTGGGAAATTATGAGTTCTCATCCATTCATTAAACTGTAGACTACAATTCTCAAAAAAATAGTGACTTATTGAAAAATGGTTTTAATGCAAAATTTAAAACTATTTACACAAGTCCAAGTAGGTTAAGATCACAGAATGAAAGAGGTATCTGATGCTAGACCTAGATATTACTGTCTTAGTGGAAGCAGTTTACACATTCAGGATTTTGGATAAATGAAGGTTGAGAGATGATGGCAGTCAACTTTTGATCTTCCCCCTACCCTGAAGCTTATTGATTCCATTGCATTTAGAGACTATTTTCAGTTCATTTTTACATCCCAGAGTTAATGAATTTGCTGCCATATTACTTCAAGAAGTTAAGGGAAATCCATTACTAAGAGTCCTCATACTGAAGCTGCACTGCCTTGAAAAAAAAGAGAACATCACAGAATTATTCAGAATGCTTGTTAACTTTTTAAAAGTCTAACCTTAAAATAGCCTTCACCAGGATTTGAGCATATGTTCAGCAAACTCTTAATAATTACTTGCATTTAGTGTTTGGTCATCTATGTTCAATTAATGTTCACAACAATTCTTTATTGAGAAAAGATTCTGTAGATGACATGGGTATGCTTTGTTTTGTTTTGTTTTGTTTCAGTTTTAAAAGACAACAAACACTGTTAGTACAACTTATGCTTCACACGTGGTTCATTTTAAGTCATAGCCCATTGAGGACAGTAATGAAGTCTTAATTTACCTCACTTTAGGCATATGTTATTCCTATTCCTAGCATAAACTACATAAATATTTTACCTTAGTCTCATAAGGCCTTTACAATAAATATAGTACTAGGCCCATACATAGTTAAACATGTCTACCTACTTCAGTAACTAAGAAAGCAGAGATATGAGTGCTGGAGAGAAACAATGGCTGACAGTAGTATGAGAATCAACACTATTTCTTTGGAAGTTATTTGTACAAAGGAACCAATGCTAAGTACATTCAAATTTCATTTAATGTTAAAACATATTCAAGATAAGTCTTGCCTACCTATCAACATACTGAAATAAAGTTTGTCTTTCAGCTGACATTGTCAGTTGAATGCCTCAATTGAATAGTAAGAATAGTCCACATGTAAGTGTTCAACACTATTGTAAGCCCTCTTTATTCATGTAATCCTCACCACAGACCTGGGGGTTGATGTTATATTATTTACATGTATCACAGACTCAGAAACAAGGCAGATGAACATACAGTAGCTTAACTCCTGTACAGAGCTACCTTTGAAGAGATAAGACCTGTGAAGCCCATTCAATGAGATCACATTGGTTGTTTTCATTTCTTTAGTCCTGAAAACCAGGAGCAACTTGATGCAGATATGACATTTCTTCACATAGCTGTTCCCAAATCCACAAACACAGTGTTCTTGTGTGATCCAGATGAATGATTAATGATCTGGATGTAATACAAAGAAGCATCGATGGTTTTAAACCCATTTTTTAAAAAATTTTTCTCTGTTCTTTTCTACCATAGATAATTTTGCTCATCGAGCTGCAGTTTTCAAAGCCTTGGCCAGTGATCCAGAATGGCAAGAACGATTCCTCATTCCAAATTTGGCTTCCATTGATAAACAAGAGAGTGAAATTGTCTATCTGGTACCATGGTGCAAAATGGGAACGCCTCCTAAGGAAGGTGTGTCTCTCAGCCTCTGTGAGTTTTCATGACTGATATGGTACAGATGTTAAGTTCTTATGTACTTTGAGACCAGGGGGAGCCTCCCTTTTATATATGGATATAAGTAATCATTGAGATAAAAGTAAAGTGCAGCTCTTTGCTTATTCTTAAAAAGTGAGGACCAAAGAAGAATTCTTCCCACTTGAAGGTTTCTGGATTTGTAAACCTTAGCTATGTTATAGAAAATTTCCATGGCCAATAAAAGTTGAACACTGCACATTGAGAGCCAGAGACCATTGGTGGGGTGGTGAGCGCTCATATATTCTATCATCATTTTAAAACAATATTAATATTTAAATATAACTATATTTTATATATCCCTATACAAATGTAGATATGTTTATTATATTAAATATGTGCATAAGTTACACTCAATTTTAAATCATTATCTATGTTTTTCCCTACAAAACAGACCATTTGGGGAAATTGATTAAGTGGAATAGCCAAGCTCTATTACTATAACTTTTGTGCTCCTCTTCTTTACTTTCAGTTTGAAAAGAATTCTTTCTCTTCTTCCTGATTTTACGTCTTGTGTTTAGAAACTATTGCTAAGTCTAATTTTCACAAGAATTCAGATTAGAAAAGCATAAACTAATTAGAAATTTATTTTTCCTTGTTGTTCTCAGCTTTATAGTATGTTTTAGATGACACCCCAAAGAAACCTGAAAAGCCTTATTTGGCTCCTGCCCCCATAGGTCTCCTAGACGCTCTCAGCACATCTAAATAAAATAGTTGTCTTCTCCATTAGGTCTACTTGTAACCTAGTTCTTTGCCTCTACTGATTCTACACTTCTGTGGAGAGATAAAATGCATTTCAAGTATGTAGATAAAATATTTAGGAACAATAAAATTATATCTATAGGTTGGTTTATTTTGCCAAAATATGGAAATATAAATATCATTTCTGCTACATTGTTAGGTTTCTCTTCCTATTGGATATGAAAATTTACAGTGGCAAAATACACAAAGAAAATGGTGGAAGTTGAGAGTAAAAACACAGGCATTGCAGAAAAACTTTATTTTATTTTGTTGTTAACCTCGGATTTTATACATTCATGGCAAGTGCTCTATCACTGAGCCACCTCTCCAAATCCATGGAAAATTATTTGATTAAGTTCTTTCCTAAAAGTATACATTTAGGCCAGTCAAAATATCTTACTCCACTAATTTCTCAATATCTACTTTAGTAACAAGTTTTTACACTAAAATATTTTAGATAATAATTTATATATAGTTTCTAGTTCTTCTCTTAAAACAATTTTAATTCTCTCTCTCTCTCTCTCTCTGTCTCTCTCTCTCTCTCTCTCTCTCTCTCTCTCTCTCTCTCTCTCTCTCGGTGTGTGTGTGTGTGTGTGTGTGTATGCAGTGAATGCAGATACCTGTTGTGGAAACCAGAAGTGTGAGATATATTAGAGCTAGTTAAAGGCAGTTGCCAGCTTCCTGACATGGGTGCTGGGAACTGAACCTTGGTCCTCCACAAAAGCAGATCATGCTCTTAACTACAGAACTATCTCTCCATCCCTCACTGGCCCCCTACTTTTTGTCATCTGTAGAATTAAATGTAATAGCATAAATTAGTTAAACATGGACAATGGATTTCTAAGCATAAATTTAAGGGAAATAATGCAAATGTAATTAATGCATCTGTATAAATGTGTATACATGCAATCCTTCAAATATGTACATGTAGATCAGGCTTCTACTGAAACCAAGTGAATATGAATATGAGTAAAAATTCCTTAACTATCACTATTTAAATTACTTTTTCCATATTCTAGGAGTCTATGAACTTGCTACTTTTCTTATGAAACCTGGTGGCCCAGCTCTATGGGGTGACCCATTTGAAAGAGTAGTAACTGCCCATGCCAAACAAGGCTACACTGAACTAATTGGTGTGTTTCATGCAGAATATGGAAAACTCAATAGAGGTACAGATGTCCATTTATTTTAAAATTTCTGTGCATATTAGTGACCTATTTATCTGCTAGGATCCTTCAGTTAAAGTTCATATATTATTGACAAGTTCTTGTACTTTTATCATTTTAAAGCGTTGGTAAGTTGTCTCTTTCCTATTTAGAATTTAACACCTACCAAAACTATTTTGAAATGCTAAACTTCTGTTCTCTGGCACATAAAATGAACAAATTTTAACAACCATAAGAACCTCAAGAAATAGTGTATTTCTTTATAATCTTTTTATTCCTTTAAATATATTATTATCAATGCTAGGGATTGAACCCAGGGCCTTATGCATGCTAGACAAGTGCTCTACCACTGAACTATATCCCCTGTCCTAATTAGGTTTCTATTGCTGCAATAGCACACCACAACCAAAAGCAACTAGGGGAGGTAAGGGTTTATTTCAGCTTATTCTCCCTGTTAGTAGTCCACCAGGAAGAAAAGTCGGGCAGGAACTCAAGGCAGGAACCTGGAGGCAGGAACTGAAGCAGAAGCCAGAGAAGAATGTTGTTTACTGGCCTGCTCCCCCTGATTTTCTGAGTTTGCCTTTTATATGACCCAGGCATACATTCCCAAGCCAGGAGTGACACCATCCCCAGTTGGCTCATCTTTTCCACACCAATCATTAATCAAGAAAAATGCTCCACAGTCTTGCCCCAATCTATCTTATAGAGCACATCTTCTCACTGAAGCTCTCTCTTCTCAGATAAATCAAGCTTTTGTGTCAAGGTAACAAAAAACTCACACAATTTAACCATTGTCAGCTTGACATATAAACACATCGTGATTAAATTATAAGCTTTCCCTTGTTTGTCCCCAAGATGCCATGTTAATATTATCACAGTATAAAATGTAGTATAACTTTAAAAGTCATACCATCTTTAAAAGTTCAATCTCTTTAAAATATCCGAAGTCTCTTAACTGTAAGCGCTTGTAAAATCTTATTCCAAGATGGAAGAACCAGAGCACGGTATCAAATTCAAAGCAAACCCAAAATTCAATTGTATAAAAAAGTTCAGTGCCTGACATCTGGGACCTACTCATGGATCTATTGTCTGGGCTTCAAAGGGCCTTGGAGGCTCCACTTCTCTAGTTTTGCCGACCTCAGAACACACAGCGTACCTCCTAGACTCAGCCTGCTCTGCTCCACAGCTGCCACTGCCCTGGGCAGTCACTCACTCTCCTGGCATCTCCAATATGCTGAGTCCTCTGCTGCAGCTGAGGCTGCATCCTCACCAGTGACCTTTCCTGGTCTCTCTTCAGCGACTCCAACCCGGCTATACACAGTGCCAAGTCTCAGCTGCTTTCCAGACACCTGTATGCCTTCAAAACCAGTACCATCTGGGTGACCCTTACACATTCATTACCAAATTCAGCTGCCAACATAAGATGCAAAAATAAAGTACTATAAAATATAGTAGGAAGTCATACAGTCTGGATCTTGAGTTCCTTTAGCTATCTTACTTTTCTTCCCTTTTCAAGCCTGTTTCATTTCTTCATCTATAAAACCAGTTGGATTAATTTAATTTTACATATCAGCCACAGATTCCCCTGTCCTCCCTCCTCCCACCCCCACCCCCGCCCTCCCCCCCAATCTACCCCCCATTCCCATCTCCTCCAGAGCAAGGACTCCCCTGAGGATTCAGCTCAGTCTGGTAGATTCAGTCGAGGCATGTCCAATCCCGAGAGAGAGGAGGGATTGTATGAGCGAGAATTGTTGAGACCATGATTGGAAAAAGCACAGGGACAAATAGCCAAACTAGTGGAAACACATGAGCTATGAACCAATAGTTGAGGAGCCCCCACGGAACTGGACCAGGCCCTCTGGATAAGTGAGATAGTTGATGAGCTTGAACTGTTTGGGAGGCCCCCAGGCAGTGGGACCGGGACCTGTCCTTAGTGCATGAGCTGGCTTTTTTGGAGCCTGGGGCCTATGCTGGGACATTTTGCTCAGCCTGGACTTTTTTTTTTTTTTTTTTTTTTTTTCTCTTTTTTTGTGTGTAAAGGCCTTTCTGATTTACTTCTGCAGTCCATGTTCTGTGGTGGTGCGAGAGTGCAGACAGTCGCGCAGCGGGGAGACATCGGTCTCATGAGGATCCCAGAGTCGTGGCTGCTGGTGAGCTGTTTCATTGGGCGTGAGTCATTTTTAGAACAAATTCAATTCAGCTTATAACTTTATATGTCTTATGCAATGTCTTTCCAGTTCGAGAAAGTGTCAATTACCTAGATATTCAGCAGAATATGTTCCTGATCCCTGAGTCGTTTTCACCGTTGAAATAGTTTCCTACGGACGATTTCAGTACCTGATGTGATGTGTGCCGGAAGACGGTGCTTCAATTCTCTCAATTGAATTTCTACTTTTTATTTGAAGGAAGTGGTAAGTTAATTTACTATGTCCCTTGCATTTTTTAAGCCCATCTAGGTCCCTTTTATGAAACCCATCTCTACATGGGAAATAGAATTCATTTTTCCCCATGCCACTTCATTATCTGACATACATTACAGCGGTGGCGCACGCGAGACCAGCCTGGTCTACAGAGGCAGATCCAGGACAGGCTCCAAAACTACACAGAGAAACCCTGTCTCTCGAAAAGCCAAAAAAAAAAAATAATAATAATAATAATAATAATTTAAAAATAATGTCATTTGGTCCCAGTAAAATCTTTGAATGCTCTTTGGTTTATAAGCTGAAATGTCTTATTATTAATTTTACTAATATTTACTTCATTCAGATGCTTTCTAACAAAGATATATGGTCACTATATCAAGATCTTTGTTTTTCATTTGTTTCAGAATAGCTCTTCTGTAGGACAACCCCTTGTTCAAATGAGATCACATTTCCAAGCTTGTAACCATATTTTTAAATTATTAATAAATATGTGAACCTTGTAAATTTTGTCTTTTTGCCTGAAATGTTTTGCTCCAGTAGCTTATTTTGTAATATAAAATGGAATTCATGAAAATATTAAACTTCTTTCATATGAAAAACTGTATAATCATCTGTGTTGTCTGTATTAATTGTCAGTCACTCACTTAGAAAATAATAGATCAGCATACTAAAAGTTTTGATGACTCTACTTTATATGCTGAAATGTTATTTATAATTAATTTAACTAATATTTATTTCATTTTTATCCTACTTAACAGAGATGTTTAAATGAGGTCATTATAGATGTGGAAACATTTGCCCTAATTAAAAAAATTACCGCCGGGCGTTGGTGGCGCACGCCTTTAATCCCAGCACTTGGGAGGCAGAAGCAGGCGGATCTCTGTGAGTTCGAGGCCAGCCTGGGCTACCAAGTGAGCTCCAGGAAAGGTGCAAAGCTACACAGAGAAACCTTGTCTCGAAAAAAAAAAAAAATTACCTATATATTCTGGTGCTTTTTACTAGGTTTTATATTTTCATCATCCTCTTTGGAATCGATGTAATGAGGAGAAAGGAATAATTTATTGTCCTTATTGTAAATATGCGTACATTAAGGAAACATCATGCTACTTATTACAGTTTGGATCTAGAATAGCGCCCCTCCCCCGATCTCATCAGTTGACTTGGTCAACTAGTAGCAGCAACAGTAGGAGGTGGTAAAAAGCTTAAGAGGTGGGGCCTAGATGAAGAAAATACATCTCTGGTCTTGGGCCCTTGAAAGGTATATTGGAACCCCTTCCTCTGTCTCTGTTTCCTGGTTGCCACAAAGTGAACGGCTTTCTTCCACCATAATGTACTACCTGGGTTCTATAGTCCAAAAAGCAGCTGTGCTAATCACCCATTCCTAAAGCCCCTAAAAACATAAAACAAAATAAACCTTTCTTCTTCTAACTTTATTGTTCCCAAGAATTTTGTCATAGCCAGGCCTTTCCTGTTCCATCAAGAGTGTAGGATCATTGCATTGCAGCTACAAACATGTTTATCCCTCACCATTTGGAATGGACTGACATGAGTCTCACTTTTGGACATAGCAGCCCAACCTACTGGGCAGGGAGGACAGGCAGTGTCTTGGTTTTGTTTCTGTTGTACTGGCAGGTAGGTGAGGAATTCTGTATACCTTGGTTCCCATTTGGAAGAGATCCATGATGGTCTGGGGAACTAAGGTTGTGGTACACTTCTCTTCTCCAATCATTCAGGTCTTGTGTCTGCAAAAGAAGGGCATAGTAGCATCACCTAGGAGGGCCTGGACTGTCTGGATGCATTAGGAGCACAGGATAATCTGGAAAAGATAAACACAGTCTCATTTGTTTTTCTTTGTTTTGGTCTTCAGGTTTGTTTATTTGTTTGTCTTGAAAAGCGATCTCATTGTGCAGTCTAGGCTAGTCTAGAACTCACTGTCTGGCTAATGATTTCCTCAAGCTCCTATTCTCCTCTCCCCACTTCTGTGCTGGCTAGTTTTATGTCAATTTGACACAATCTATAGTCATCTGAGAAGAGGGAATGACAATTGAGAAAATACCTCTATAAGATCAGACGGTAAGTAAGCCTGTAGGGCATTTTCTCAATTAAGTGACTGATGTGGGAGGGCCATCCTTGTGCTGGTGGTCCTGGGTTCTATAAGAAAGCAGGCTGAGTAAGCCATGGGGGATCAAACCAGTAAGCAGCACCCCTCCATGGCCTCTGCATCAGCTCCTGTCTCCAGGTTCTTATCCCATTTGAGTTCTTGTCCCGGCTTCCTTCAATGATGGACTATGATGTGAAGTGTGAGCCAAATGAACCCCTTCTTCCCCAAGTTGCTTTTGGTTATGGTGTTTCATCACAGTGATAGTAACCCTAACTAGGACAGCTTCCTAAATGTTGGAATTACAGGCCTGTACCATCATAGAGGCAGAGATAGGCAGATCTTTGTGAGTTTGAGACCAGCCTGCAGAGAGAGTTCCAGGACAGCCAAGGCTACACAAAGAAACCCTGCCTCGAAAAACAAAAATGAAGTCTCTAAAGATTGAACTCTCTTCAATCTAATCAGAACCAGCATCTGACATACAAAAGATATTCATTGATCTGTATTCAAGACACTACATATTGAAAGTCCATAGTTAACAAGACAAAGTACCTGCTTTCATGTAGTCAGTATTCCTGAAGAATTATATGAGATGTACAAGTTAAATAACATAACCTTGGCTAAAAACGGAGCGAAAGAGGAAGGCAGTGAGTGGGGTGACAAGGGTCCAGTATAGCTAGAGGTAATCTCTCTGAGATGATTATCTATCCAAAGTCTAAACAATGAGAATGATCAAGCCAGGAAGACTTAGAGAGAAAGAATGCTGCAAGCAAGGGTGTCAGAATGTGTACAGACAGAAGTTCTCAGAAGAAATGAGTTTAAATGCTCAACAACCAACAGGAAGGCAGTAGGCAAGGATGTAGTGAGCTAAGAGGAAGAGTGAAGTGAAGAGAGTTAGGAGCCAACTCACGTAAAACTGGGAAGGAGTTTGGATTTTCTGCTCAATGTGCTGAAAATTGCTGTGGTGTTTAGCAAAATATACATGTTTTATTTTTTTTAAAGATTGTTTGAGTGTGTGTGTGTGTGTGTGTGTGTGTGTGTGTGTGTGTGTGTACCAGTGGAGGCCAGAAGAGGGTGCTGGGTCTCTGAGAGCTGGAGGTACAGGTGACTGTGAGCAATCTGATGTGGATGCTGGGAGCTGAACTTAGGTCCTCTGTAAGAACAGTATGTGTTCTTAACCACTGAGCCATTTCTCCAGCCCCTAAATCTTAATTTTAAAAAAAAATAATAAGATTCTATAATGATTTTTTTCTGATAATGTTAGGTCTTCTAAATGTTTGCTCCTTGAACTCTCTTTAGGTTACTCTATTAGCTTTTTCAAAATGAAGTGATTCAAAGGACAATGGTGCTGATAAAAGCAGTGGCAGAGATACTAATCCAGGAACTTCAGAAAGTAGACAGTGACCCCATGTCAGCATGACTCAGAATTCTCAGTCCTGACATTCTTTGCCTTGGAGACTAAGAAAGACCACACCAGCCATGAGTCCAGTTTAGCATGGAGCAGTGGTTCTCAACCTATGGGTCACTACCCCTTTGGAGGTCAAATGACCCTCTTTCACAGGGTAACAATATCAGATATCCTGCATATCAAATATTTACATTAACATTCACAACAGTAGCAAAATTACAATTATGAAGTAGCAACAAAAATAATTTTTATTGTTGGGGGTTGCTACAACATGAGGAACTGTATTAAAGGGTCACATCATTAGGAAAGTTGAGAACCACTGGCATAGAGGAAGGCTGAGGGAACAAAACCTGGACCAGAAACCAGAAGATCTGAAACCTGGTTTGGACTCTACTACAAGTGTGTTCATGTGACATCACTTACCCCTTTAGACTGTGTTTCCTTGTTTGTAATCTAAAGATTAGAACATGTTCAGACCCCACACACATAGACCACCTCCCCAGCAATGGCTACAAGCAGAGACAACAGCAGTCATTGTCTCCCATGATCAATTCAGAAAGCATGATTATCTAAATCCCTATTTGAAACTTCTCAGACTCTACCTCCTCTCAAAATAATGATGCATACATACTTTACAAGTAAACCCAAGGCCTTTCCCTGTGCTACTGACAAACTTGTCCCCTAAAGGCATGGATATTTAATTGATGCCCTTAGTTCTATTATTCTATAATATCAGTGTAGAAACTTATCAAGTGAATACAGTCACATAGCACATAATGTTTTGGTTAGTTGTGGACTGCATAGAACACAGGAATCTGGTAAACTACGCGGTCTAATGAAGTAGTGATTTTAATTTGTAAGTATATTCTATGATCATGCAAGTATAAGAATCTCAACAATGCATTCCTGAGAATGTCATCATTAAATGATACATGGTTGTAATTCTATAGGGAAATAAGGTAATGAAAATTATTTTATTATCACCATCACCTTAAGTGACAGTATCATTCTCACCAATCAACAATCAAGCTGAAAACCAGAGAGACAAAATGACTTGTAACTTAAAAAGTCACACGACTATTAAGTTTCAAAAACAGAATTCAAATTCAGGAATGCATGCTCGAAAACCATGTTCTTCAGATTACTCATACATTCTGCAGAGAAGACTGTCTGTAGACTTTATCTTTCTGAATTTTTTTATAGGGTAAAATAATAAAATAAAATAAAAAAGCTTCCTTCTATTCAAGTGAGTTAGCAAGCACAAATCGACTTGTGGGCAATAATATAATGAATGATTCTTTTCTGTTGGCCAAGTGTTTTCTAATCTATCTTGGCTTACCAGTTTGAGTTAAACTTCAACTTAGAAAAAAATAAATCAATTTTTGAGTAAATTCATATGTCAAGTACATCTGGCATAACATCTGTCATATTGTGAAAGCTTAAAGAGAAACCACAATCCAGTATCAGTCCTCATTCTAAACATTTGTTTGTTTTTATTCCTGTAATAACCCTGTGTCATAGATAGCATAAAACAGCATATCTCACCCACACACATACAAACTATTGCTGTGTGAATTTCTAGATCTTTATTCAATGTGATCCTCTGCCCCTCTGACCCACTGAACATGTCTGTCTGGAAATTACACAAGAAGTCAACACTGAAGGTCATTGTTATCTGAAGTATTTCTGTAGTTACCCTGTTTCTCCTTCCAGCATCTTCAGTAAGTCTTCAAACCAATAAGAAAAAAATAAAACAAACAAAAACCAAAAAAAAATGTAATAAACCAGGACCTTAAAAAATAAAAATGATACAACTTATAAAATTCTGAAAAATGGTCAATTCACAAGAAATCAGAGAAACAGAATTTAAATTGAGACACTTCAACTTAATAATTTGAGACAAATAGTAAAATCACATAGTAGAAAAATTGGTAGGAACAGCATTCTCTTCCTATAAGATGAGTGGATAATGGAGAAAAAAGTATCCAATGAAGTTGACTCAGTAATTTCACTTTTAGGTGAATAAAAAGAGATAAGAGTTATTGTTCAGTGAACATTATAAAATAAATATATGGAAAGGACTCACAGGAAAGAAATAAAGTTTTGAGAAACTCCCTGGAAGAGTGGACAGAAATGAGTGAACCAGCTCTAACTTGCTTAATTTGTTGTCTTTGGAGAGCACTTAACTTCTTTGAATGTCTTCATTTATTTTTTTATGGTGTAAAATGGTAATACCAGCTTCTTCAAGCAAAATTAGAGCAGAGAAAATGGATAAAGCAGAAAGTGTCACAGACATTATTGTTAGATCCTATGGCTGGGACAAAATAAACAGTGTAAGGGAGGAAAGATTTATTTTGGTTCACAGTTTCAGGGGTTTCTCAGAGTCAGCAGTTGACTCCATTGGTATGGGACTATGATAAGGCAGCATGTTGTAGCAGGAGAAGCATGTGGTACAGTAGACTGCTTACCTCATAGCATCCAGTGAGTAAAGAGAGAGAGAAGGCCAGGGACAAGATGAACTTGCTAAAAGTATTGTCTCAGTGACTATTTCCTCCAGTCACACTCTCCCATAGCCTAATCATCAGCAACTACTCTCTTAGTAAGAAAGAGCCCTCATGATCCAACCTGGCCTAGACAGTCCCCTTCCCCCTGAGACACTCTTTCCCAGGTGACTCCTATGAGTTTGGAACTCTGAGGGGAAGGTATCCTGACTACTTGGGAAGTCAGATGACACCTTGAGCTGCTAAGACAGCTCTGACAGCTGGAGCTTTGAAGAGACAGCTCAGCCCTGGGGGGCAAGGTACCCCAGATACCTGGAGCTTCTAGGATAGTTCAGTCCTGGAGGTATCCCGGATACCTTGAGCTACTAGGACAGCTCAGCCCTGGAGGTATCCTGGAAACCTGAAGCTGCTAGGACAGCTCTGATGATTGGAGCTGCAATGAGAGCTCAGCCCTGGAAGGGAAGGTATTCTGACTGCTTGGGAGAGTCAGGCCTGGAGCTGCTAGGACAGCTCAGCAGGGAAGGGTATCCTGACTCTTCAGGAGTCAGGATATACCTGGTGTGGTGGGGGATGGTCTCCCTGCAGGATATAGCAATCCTGCTCTTCTCCTGGAGAGCCACTACAACTGAGATTTGCTCAGCTCCCACTTAAGGGGGCTTCCTAGCAGAGCTCTGTTTCTTCTCTGGCCTAAGATGTTGCTTTTGCTTCACTCTGCAAAGGGGAAACCCCTGCAGAAATGTAGAAATCTCCTTTGGCTCAGGAGAAAAGTGTCACTTTTTCACCTCCCCCTTGCTCTGTCTACTGAAGGACATTTCAGCAAGGTTTTTCTTTTCAGCTCCCCCTTCCTCAGTCCACTATAGGATGTCTCAGCAAGATTCTTCTCTGTGCCAGTAAATGAAGATCTTCACACCCAAAACTCTTTTGAGAAAGAGATTTATTTAGGAAGGAGGAGTCCAGGAAAATAGCTGCCTTTACCAGGGTGGAGAGAACAGCCCACAACTGACCAGGCAGGCTGGTTTATATAGGATCTCTTGGGGGTGGAGTCAACCAGGGATTGGTTAGTTTTTTCTGCCCAGGGATTGGTCAATTTTGTGGGCTAGGTGCAGAGATGGCCCTGATTTCAGAGCCAAACTGTGTTTCTTTCACTGGCCTTTCTTAGCTTCTTGACTCTAGTTCTTAGGTCAGAGCACATTTCTTTCACTAACTCTGATTCTAGGGACCAAGAGTGTTTCTTTGGCACTGGTTTCAGAGTCAGGGCATGTTTCCTTGGTTCTGGGTTTGGGGATAAAGTGTTCATTTCTCTGGCTCAGGTCCCAAACCCAGCTGTGTTTCTTTCCCTGGTTCTGGGCTCCAGGACGAGGGTGCTACTTTCCTGCTCTGTGATTGGTTGGTTTCACTGGTCAGTTGGCCAGGGGCAGAGATGGCTCTGATCTCACTGAGTTTCTTTAGCCAGCCCCTTTTCCCTACAACTCCAGTTGGTGTTAAGCTGACAAACTATTCATCACACCAGGCCTTTAGCACCAGAGCCTTCAGGAGATACTTCATGTCTAATCCATATAATACATTCAGTAATTACCACAGTATCAGGCACATTAGAATGGGATGATCCCTTGTCTAGGAACTATGAATCATTGGCATTATCTTAGAGAAAAACATAAGGATATGGTATGTGATTTGAGAATTAAAAACAACACATAGAAGGGTATCTAAATAGAGACAAGGGTGGCATCAAATAAATAAAGCTCTCATTGAAGAAGTCATCATAAAGCCTGGTGGTTGGGCTCACACCTTTAATCCTAGGAGAAGTAGGTGAATCTCTTAAGTTCAAGGCCAGCCTAGTACACAAAGAGAGTTCCAGGGCAGCCAGGGTTGCTGAGAAACCCTGTCTCAAAAAATCAGAACGGGGGATAAAAGACATCTGAGGTAATTTGAATGTAATTGGTCCTCATAATCCCATAATCTCATAGGGAGTGACACTATTAGGAGGTGTGGTTTTGTTGGAGTGGTTATGGCCTTCTTGGAGGAAGTGATGTCACTGTGGGCACAGGATTTGAGGTTTCCTATGCTCAGGATACTACCCCGTATCTCAATCAACTTCCTGTTGCCTGCAAAATGTAGGACTCTCAGCTACTTCTCCAGTATCATGTCTGACTGCACACTGCTATGCTTCCTACCAAGATGATAATGTACTGAACCTCTGAAACTCTAAGCGAGCCACCTCAATTAAATGTTTTCTTTATAAGAGTTTTCATGGTCATAGTGTCTCTTCACAACAATAAAAACCCTAAGACAGCATCATAAAAAGACTACATAAGGCTACTAAGATGTATTAACCAACATATCTCATTCCAAGCACAACAGACTAATTTTCCAGTGGAAAATAGTATGAAATTTGAATTATTCTCAAGTCTCTAAAGCTTTGCCTTCCACCTGTTTTTCAGTTTCTATGTTGTGTGAAGTGGGAGGAGCTTCAGAAAACTCCAGGGGATGATAAAAACCAGTAACTATTTTTCTTTACACCAAGTGTCTTGATATGTGAAGAAAACAGTCCAGATTACGAAGCAGCACTATAAAGCTACACTGGAACTATTACTGGGAACATTTTTCAGCACAAAGTTTAATCTGCAAAGTTCTGATATCCTGTGTCAACTCTCATAAAAGACATAGAGAAGTCTGAACTTAGAATATGTGGAGAAATCCTAGGCAGCATCCTGAAGCTCCTGAGAATGGAAAAGATTACAACAAGCCCCTCTGGTTTGATTACCCATTACATTATTAATGTTCCACTCTTCAATACAATCCTGAAAATAAACTAACAAATTCATTCCAAAGATACGATAAAAGCAATCAGTGAAAGCCAAGTCAATATAAAATAGATTAAAAACCAATACAAGCTATATTTAATGATGAAAATATAAAGTAGAAAATTTTTCCCAAAGTCCATCTGTAGGAAAAAGAGAGTGAAAGAGTAAGTATGCTGAGCCTTGGGTAATTGCTGCATTTATGGCTGACGGGTCTCAAAATGTCACTGGCACTAAAATTCACTTTTAATCCAAATCCAAAAGAAAGCCAAAGGGTTATTTTAAACATATATAAAAAGACATAGTAAGTACACATTTTCATATGTTTTACTAATAAAATACTTTAATAGAAATGATAAACTTATGCTATCATTAAATATATAAAGATTTCAGCAAATAGATATAGAAATATGAACACCTGTTGGGAGTTGAAGAATAGAGCCTTAGTCTGTTTCCTTCCACACAGCACTTCATTCAATGTTCAACACACAAAAGATACTTTGGTGATATAAGCAGGACACTTATTAATGAAAACTGATTTTTGTCTTTACTACACACACCTCAGTAATATAGCAATTCATAAACTTGTTAAGGGGCATTGAATGAAACTGACTTTTACTTGTTACCAAAAAAAGCTCCTTTTAAATACAATAAAGCAACTCATAAACATCATGATAGTAATTTGCCTTTACTGAAATTAAACAAGCATTACACACCATAAACACACACACACACACACACACACACACACACACAAATTAATTCCACTCTAAATACTTATAGTTTAACTTACAAGAACTCAAAAAAAAAATAAGAGCTGGAAATACAACTCAGTTTATTGTACACTTGCCTGACATCCCAGAAACCCTGGGTTCAATCCCCAATGGGGGATGGCGGCAGGAGGGAGGGCTATGCCTAAAGAAAGAAAAGTAAATCTATGTCACCATCTAGTGGCCTTAGAATATAGTTCTGAAAAGAGAAATTTCTCCAAGGAATATGGATCCAGAAGGTAAGCATCCAGAGCCCTACATGTACCTGGCCTCCTACCAGCTGGGCTAGCAGAAGATCCACCACACTTGCTTCCAACTGCACAGTTGCCCAAGTCTAACCTTTGAACAAAATCAAGCAGGAATGCCACCAAGGACATTGTCCTGTTTGCCAGCATCAGAGGTCAACCATCCTGAAACTTATACCTACTTCTTGTTTGAGGTGTACAAATGTATTTTCACAAAAGTCAAACTAGATGAAAAATAATAAAAACATGGTCAGAAAAGCCTTACACACTGGTAGGGAAAGTATCAATACATAAAATATTTTGTTAAGATTAGTTACTTAGTTAAGATTAATATACACATAACTTAGAGGTCAGCAACTCAATGGGTGCGTCCTGGGGCATTTTATGCACACCACAGAGTCAGCAATTCAGCAGGTATATGCTCTGAAATGAAGATGAGGACATGACCATTCCTGAGCATGGTTGAGAAGGTTTTTTATTGTAGATATGAGGAAGAGAACAGCCAAAGGTATCTGGAAGGGTCCAGACTGAACATGGACAGTAGAATAGACAGGGCCATGAGAGGGGAGAAAGAGGGGGGAGAGTGAGGGAGGAAGAGAAAGGAGAGGGAAGAGAAGAAGAGGGCAAATAGATGAAGAGAGGACCAATGGGAGGGTTAAGGGAACGTGTGGCCAAATGGCTGAACTTATATAGGAAAGAGAGGCTGGGGGGGCAGTAGTTCAGGAGCTGGAGAGGTTTAGGGGGTGGAGTGGAGGGGGGAATGAGAAGTGATATGTTAATAGGCACCTCTTAGCCATTTGCCCCAGGTTTCTTTGACACCTAACACTCTAGAGCAGTGGTGTGTGATTAGTCCAAAGCAGTCTGTTGACAGCACTCAGAGTGTCTGGTAACTAGGATGGGTAAAAGTTGTATCTCAGCTGTAACCAACTGCATCCCCTTTGGTCATGAAAGAAGGGAATAAAGTGAAAGGACTGAGCAGATGCCATAACAGGCTGCCCAGTCTTCTTTCAGAGATCAGGCCTCAATTCAGTTTCCTGAGACTGAACAAACAGCTTCTGAAAGAGCCACAATGTCCAACACCCCCAACAGCAAGGACAAGGAGGCCTCATACACGCAAGCCAGGCCTGAGCCACAGTCAGCAGATAACCAAATAAGGACAAAGCCTGGGACTTGTTCAGGCCTGCCCAAAGATGGAATAGCTGTAGTCTTAATCAGCCCCTGACTAGCCCTGGCCAATTAGAATGTACAGATATGATTGCTATGTGCTGAAGCCATATCTAAAATGACCTAACTGGTCTAGGACATCCCCATTGGCTATGCTTAAAAGGAGCCTGTGAGCTCCTCTCAGGGTTGCCATTTTGCCTTTGTGTGGGATGGTCGGCCCCAGCATGCTGGAATAAAGAATGCTCTTGCTGATTGCATACATGGATGATGGTCTTTTGTAGGACTTCTCCAGGACCCCAACCTAAAGCACAGTATTATCAGGACTTGTGATATTTTAATCAATAAAAGTCATGCAGATATTTACAGTTGCTGCAAATGTCAAAACTTTTATGCTCATCACTACTTAAAATGCTTGTCTTACACCTTAGATTGTTATTTACTACCTATATAAATAAGCATGTATGTTTTTCAGTAACTTACCTTTATATTTTGATGACATTCAGTCTGTGTAATTTGTTTTTAGAGCTATATGTATTTGCTAAGCATAAAATCATTAGGTATGGTGATATTTTCTTTTGTACTAAAATGTTATTTGTATGTTAATAAATAAAGTTGCCTGGGGGTCAGAGCTATTAGCAAGCCATAGGAAAGCAGGGCAGTGGTGGCATACGCTTGTAATCCCAGCACTTGGTAGAAAGAGGTAGGTAAGTCTCTGTGTGTTCAGGGATACAGCCAGCATTGGATACACATGCCTTTAATCTCAATACCAACCATAGAACACCTGGAGGTCTATACAGACAGGCAGTGATGAGGCGGTCATGTGGTTGGGTTTACAACCAATGAGAAGGCAGAACAGAAACTCTATATAAAGACTTTAACACAGGAAGTAGCTCTGGTTCGGAGAGGTAGGACCACTGCAGGAGGAATGGTAAGGTTTTGGCTCTTAGCTCTGACCTCTTGGCTTTCTTCCTTGCATTGGTTCTGTGTTTTTCATTTAATAAAACGGTTGGTTACATCTACAATTAGGGGTTTAAAGGCTCACAAGATTTCCAAAAGTTTGACACTAAAAAGATTTTTAACCCCTGATGACCAGTATATAATGTAGCCTAGTGTACATTAGTAAGGTAGCCAAGAAGCTATTTTCATCAGAGAAATTATTCAAGATATTGGGATCAATTAGCTATTTAATGTGAACTGTAGACCCAATGAAGGCGGTGTACCTGAGAACGAAAGCTTTCTAAATCCTAATCTTCCAAGTGAATATAGTTGGAAAACCCTCCAATATGCTCAAC
>CABHPP010125185.1:31392-44263 GCA_902168425.1 Peromyscus attwateri | reverse complement strand
CCTCACCATAGCTTTAAGGAGTCTTATTTAATGCTTCTGTTTCATAGATGGGAGAATGAGATTTGGGGTGTGTTTATTGGGGAGGAATCAAAGGTTGGAGAAATGATATAACTGTTTTTAGGGCTCCAAAAAATGTCTCCCATGCCCAAGGGAGTGATCAGAAACTTAGGAAGTACTATAAAGCTCTCCTTTCAGTTCACACATCTATTGCTACAGATTAGTGCCACTCTCAGACCTCATCTGAGAAGTTTCTTTGAGCAGTGGACAGTGGTTAATCCAGAAACTCACAACTAGTCAAAGAGCAGTCAACAGGTCTATGGGAAGTGCTAACCCATAAATGGGACATCCTCATTATCTTACACCCCCAAATCTTAGGAACCACCTCGGAAGAGGCAGATGAAAAGACTGTAAGAGCCAGAGGTTTGGAGGACTGAGAAAAACAGTGTCTTTTGCACATGACAGGACACAGCCCTCAGAAACTCATAGTGCTTGCCTGCATAAGACCTGAACAAGATGAGGCAAGTTAATGTTCCAGTATGAAGGACAGAGGGGCTCACTGAGTTTCACTATCTAGCTTAGGAGCTATGGACAGTTGATATCTTCAGGGAGGAAGTGTCAATTTTCTTTAAGGATCTGGCACCTGGTGGGTTTACCATGCTCCAGTGAATGCCCCCCTGCCCAAGAGAATATAAGCAGCACAAATAAGACTTGATGGGTCATTTGGAAAAAAAAAAGAGAACACAAAATTGGGAGGGGTGGGTGGGCCAGGCAGTGGTGGAGCATGCCTTTAATCCCAGCACTCAGGAGGCAGAGGCAGGTGTAGCTGAAATTTTCCTGTGCTCACCCAGCACCAAGGTCCCACAGCCACTTATGAAATTCCTGTGTCCCACCTGGTCCTATAACCACTCAGACCCAACTAAACACACAGAGGCTTATATTAATTAAAATTGCTTAGCCATTAGCTCAGGCCTACCATTGACTAGCTCCTATACTTAAACTCAGCCCATTTCTGTTAATCTATAAATCACCATGTTTTCCATGGCTTTACCTGTATGTCATTACATGCTGCTCTCTGGATGACAGGCTGGCATCTCCTCACTCAGCCTTCCTCTTCCCAGAATTCTCCTTGTCTGTTTATCCCACCTATACTTCATGCCTGACTACTGGCCAATCAGCATTTTATTTATCAACCAATCAGAGCAACATAGATTAACAGCAAACAGAACATCTCACAGTAGGCAGGTGGGTCTCTGTGAGTTCCAGGCTATCCTGGTCTACAGAGCTAGTTCCAGGATAGCTAGGGCTGTTACACAGAGAAACCCTGTCTCGAAAACCACACCCACCCCCCAAAATTGGGAGAAGTGGGAAGGGAGGGTGAAAAGGGGGGTGAATTTATCAAATCCATTGTATGTATGTATGAAATTCTCAAAAACATAATAAAAGAGTTATATTTAAAAGAAAGAACCTTATGAGGGCCTTTTTAAATTTGTGAGGTGTTTCAGGCCCTCATCATGTGAGAGATGGATGTAGTAGCAGCTATCAAGGCTGTTAGATTCTTTACAGTGCACAGGCATTCCCATGCAATCAAGACTTGTCCTGCGACTCCCATAAATTTTGACTGTCTAACCAGGCATTCATGTGTCATAAAATTTCCTGTACCTAATTGAATCTAGCTGCCAAAACCAGTTCTCCATATGTAAGCACACTTTTCTGCATGGGTTTATATATACTGCATTTTTCATGACTGCAACTGCTGAGTAAATCAAGGGAAGATTATACTTAAGCTCATCACCTCACAAAGAATTGCTCGATAGTTTGAAAAATCACACCTCTGAAGGAAATGCCAGTGCATGATGCCAGCAGGAGACTTTCTTTATGGAAATCTCAGCTGTTGTGATTTTTTTTATTCTAAGGCATGTGTCACTTGCTTTCATCATACCTTGTACAGTAGTTGTGTCCAAGGAGTTCCATGTTGAAATGCATATTTGATTACAAATTGCCTTCCATTTATTGCTGTTTGGAAATTTTGTAAAGATTTTGTATACATGGATATAAGGTAATTTAAATCTATAACGTGTAATCTGGAGTTACATGTGTAGGCGGGTTATCTTATCTATTAATTTTATTTCATTTATAAACATAGAGCATTGGAACCACTGATAGGGGATGGAGAGATGGTGGCTCAGCATTTAAAAATCATTTGTTGCTCTTGCAGAAGATCTGAGTTCCATTCCCAGCACCGGTACAACAGCTACCAACCATTCCAGGGGACCAACACCTTCTTCTAGCTTCCCTGGGTTCTGTATGCATATGATACACATCACACAAAACACTCATACACATAAAATAAAAATACATTTTTAAAAAGAACCACTGGTGGCAACGGTGTGTTATCTGTCTCTCTTATGGAAAAAATTACATTTGAACTCTTATGTATTGACAAAGGCCAGGATTTATAGCAGTGTTTCTAGGGGGACCTGGCGAGGGTCTCTCTGGGCACAAGCATATTTGCTGTGGAATTCAGATGACAGAGCTTGGGGCAGCGCTCATGAGGGAAGCACCTCCCAGCACCCCTCTGCTCTGTTGATCTGTAGCAACAATAATGGATGAACAAAAAGTTCTTCTAACACAGATGATGTTTATGCATTTTATCACGTTCAGGATGTTTTTATTTTATTGCCATTAAGTTCTTAGCAGTATGTTTTTATATTTGTATGTTTCAATGTGTTTAATATTTATGTGATTTTAGTGCGTATTATTCACATAGAATATGAGTTTTGTTATGATACTTTCATGCATGCATATCACGGCCCTGGTACTTTGATCGTACCTTCTCCCTATTGTCTCCCGTTACCCTCCTTTCCCCACCTTCTGTAATAGTCTCCCTTTCTGTTGCTGTGTGTGTTTGTTTGTTCTAGATCCTAGCTATACAAAAAGCGACATTTATCTTTCAGAGTCTGGTTTAGCTAGCCTAATGTCTTTCCAGTCTGTTTAATTTCCTAAGAATAACAGGTTTTCATTTTTCTCTAGGGTTGAATAAAATACTCTATTGCAAAGATGTACATACATAAATATATTTATATATACCATATTAAAAAAAAACCTCTCTCCTTCAGCTGATGGAAATCTACACTGATTCACTAGCATTTATTGTGAATAGTGCCACCATAACCACGGGTATGTATGATCTGTATTATATGATGACTTTGATGCCTTCTAGTATATTTGGAGAAGTGGTACAGTTGGATCATATGGTACTTTTATGTCTAGCCTCTATATATTTACATGGTAATTTATCTTTTTTTTTCATTACTAACATCTCTAGAGCAACTCCAGTAGATCTGAGTGCAGATCATTACAGGTTCTGTAGTCAAATCACTAAGGCCGTGTCTTCCTGAGGTTCCTACTTCATCAAGGCTATGAGAGGTTGTTTACCTCATCTCTATCCATTTTTGTTCTCAGGCATGCTGATCTGAAGGCTTTAATTTTCGGTTGGTAGCCATCTTAGTCTCTCTAGTTACCAGTGTGCATTGCTTGCTGATGGGGAGAAATTCTGAGGAATGAAATCATCATAGAGTGTCCCATGAAGCCATAAAGAAGAAGGCCAATCACTCAACATCACTTTTTTTCCCTTTACTATTGCATCATTTTATTTTGATCTTCTTTGATCTTCTGGGAGTCAGGGTCTTACTCTATAGTTCACTCTGGCTGAGAACTCATAGTGTATTTTAGGCTGGCTCAAACTAGTGTCAATACTCTTTCCCACACCAGCCTATTAAGTGCTGGGATAACGGGTATGAGTTTTCACAGCTTGCTTAGGTTTATATTCCCTTTTAGTTGACATGTAATGGTTACACAAACTTGTGGGTATGTTTGTGTTATTTTTGTACATGTATGAAGCATAGACTGATCAAGTCAGAGTTCTTTACAGTTATGTCCCATTTCTTTATATATTTCTTTACACTCCTCTCTCTTTTGGTCATTCACAAAACAAAGAACAAATTATTATCAACTACACTAGATTTTATTCATCCTACCCAACTGTATTATCCAACCTCCCTCTATCTGTTATCCTCTCCCCTTCCCAGTCTCTAGTTATGACATGACCATTCTCTTTTCACTTTTAGCTCAACATTTTAGACTCTACATATGAGAGCAAACATATTCTTACATGTCTCTCTGAGAAGGAGTTATTTCGTTTAGAGTATCCCAGCTTCGTGTATTTTGCTGCAAATGTCAGGTTTAAAAAGTTTTATGGCAGAAAAATATCTAATTTGTAGGTGTATCAGATCTACACAAATATCATTGTTATGATCTGGATAAGTGTTTCCATATAGCTCATGTGTTAAGGGCTTGGTTTCCAACCCGTGGTGCTACTGGGAAGAGACTTGGAGAGATGAAGACCTAGTAAAAGAAAGTTAAGTAATTGAATTTGCTTTTAAATGGATACTGTGACCCCAGTCACTTCTTTTTCTTTGCCTCCCAGCTGCCATCAAGTGAACAAGTTGCATCTGACATTGATTACTAAACGGTAATAGTCTCAAAATAATGGGACCTACTGACTATGTACTGGCATTGCTAAGACAAGAGCCAAATAAATATTTCCTTTCTTAAAAAAAATGTTTTTTACCTCAGATATTTTCTCAACAGTGAGAGAATGCTAACTAGTACATCCTTTTGTCCCAGATAGGCAACTTGTTTGATGCAGTATATTTGCTATTGTGATCAGTGTTCTAGTCATATGGAAGTACAGGTACCCCTTTATATGCAGATTCAATTTTCTTTATTTGTGTGTCTAAAAGTGGGATAGTTGGATCACAGCAGATGCACTTTTAATATTTTAAGGTTTTTTTTTAACTCTTCAGATTGTTCTGTATACTAACTTATTAGTTTATATTCTCTCACCAGCTATGTATGCCCATCCCTTTTTCCTCTGTATCCAAATCAGTATTGATTTTGGTAGTATCCGTTCTGAATGGCTGAGATGACAGTTCATCATGGTTTTTGTGTGCATCTCTCTGATAGCCAGTGAATCAGTACCATGGCCCCTGGATGCAGTCAAGAGTCAGGGTTATCAACACACGAGGCTGCTACCGGGGTGACACACCACAGTGTTTTATAGTAAACAATTTTAGAGAAGAAATACTTTCTAAAATAACAATAAAAATGTAGCATAATAAATTCACAAGTCAGCTATCACTAGGTGATGATAAATTTCCAGTTCCATTGTAACCTCACAGGACCACTATCCCATATGTGGTCTGTTGTTGACTTACACTGCACATTTACTTTCTCATAGTTTTGGAGGCTGGAAGTTCAGGATGAGCATGTTAGCATGGCAGGCTTTGGGCTATGCCTCTTTTCCTGCCTTCTGGTCAGTTACCGTCTCTCTTGGTACTCATAGGACCTTTTATTTATGAGATTGCTGTGGGTTGGTTGTGGGGAAGGAAAGAGGGAAATAATGAGTTCTCTACTGTTTCTTTTTATAAGAACATTAATGCTGTTATTTCACGGTTCCATCCTTATGGGCTTATTGAACCTTAATGATCTTAGCTGCCTCCTTACTGACTTCATCTGCAACCAAAGTCACATGGGTACTGTGGATATGACATAAGAAGTTAGGGACTTCACAGTTTAGTTCACTGCACTTGCAGACCTGGGTAATTATGAATCAAGTAAGTGAACACATAAATTTGATAATGAAAATTAATTTTTCTTGGGGATTAAGCATTTCAGAATTGGTCCTATTAACAAATAATTTGAACAGTTTCTTATGATATATATATATATATATATATATATATATATATACATGACTTATGGCATATTCATAAATATAACCTGATCAGCCTGTATAAGGCATGATTTCCTTCTTGCTGAATGGATCTTAAGTCCAATTTGAGAGTTATTGGTCATCAAGTCATACTGGTTGTTGTTGTGGTTCTTCGGTGTCATAGCTGGGTAGGACTATTAGTTGCTTCTTTCCTTTGGAAGCTTGCGTGTCACCTTGTGGTACCATATGTGCTAGTCCTCAGTGAGGAAGATTTCAGGTCATATCCAGCTAGGTGTAATAACTGGATAGGACTACTGAAACATATACATACAAGTAACATTATGTGGATGGATCAGGTTGTATTCATATATATTAAGGTGGTTTGAATGACAATGGCCCCCATAGGTTCATATATTTGAATGCTTGGTTCCTAGCTGGTGGAACTGCTTTGGGAAGGATTAGGAGATGTGGCCTTGTTGGAGGAGGTGTGTCACTGAGGGTGAGCTTTGAGGTTTAAAAAGCCCCTTCTATACCAAGTGAGTTTCTCTCTCTCTCTCTGCCTCCAACTTACAGATAGGATGCAATTTTTCAGCTCCTTCTCCATGCTTCTCCAGCAGGCAGGCCTGCTGCCATGTTTCCCACCATAATGCTCATGGATTTACTCTCTGAAGCTATAACTAAGCCCCAAAAGAAACACCTTGGTCATGGTTTCTCTTTACAGCAATAGAAAAGCAACTAAGACACACACACACACACACACACACACACACACACACACACACACACACACTGTAACAACAATTAAAAAGAGTCCATGAATTTGAAATAGTGTTGTTTGTACATGGGAGGGTTTAGAGGGGGAAAGGGTATGGGAAAGTGATGTAACTATAATTTCCAACAATAAAAATTACAATAAAAATGTGAAAGGAGTGCCTGAAACGCCTCCAACTTCCTGGAAAGGTCCAGCTCTTAATAATGTTGCATTGAAGATTAAGTTTTAACATGAAGTTTGGCATCACCACAAGCAATCAAACCACACTAACACTGTTATAAATTTATATCTTATATTTTGCAGAAAAGGATATTTTAAATATATATTTCCCTTAAGTTTAATTAATGTATAATTAGGAAAGGAAAAAGCTAACTTTGAAGGATATAGAGTGTTTCTAAGTTTGATTTGTGGTAAAAGAAGCTTTTTTTAATTTATGGTACCTCATTGCTGCTTTAGTTTGATTTACTATGCTTTTCTAATTATAATCAATCACAGAGAGGATTGTGAGTTAAAGGAGTGACTGACTCATGGAAAAAATCTAATAAGGTTGCTTAGTTGAAGATGACAATGAAGAAAAAAAAAAGGAATTTTGGTTTTTTTAGCTAGAGCCCATTAGTCATTTTGTGGCTGACCATAAAAGCTATGACATCATAGTAAGACTGACTTAGATTTTAAATAAAAGCAGCCTGGTGCTACAGTCTTCAGAATACCTAAGGCTGTTCTGTGTGCTCCTCCGATTTCAGTCCTTCCACGTGGGGTTGTTGACTCATAACCAAAGCTTGAAAACTAGAAGCTTTTTCTGAAGAGTTTGATGACTTCTCCCCCTTTACTGTAAAAATCAAATATGTGATTCTGGGTCAAACTTTGAATAACTTTGACAGAGAATTAAGAACCAGTCGTGGGGGAAGACTCCTTTGTCTTTCTGCAAATACAGTTCCAATTCAAGACCTTTTGGAGGAGACTGTTCTGCTTTCTGTCCGCCATTCTTGTCACGAGACTCGGGAGTGGTTCAGATGTGAGAATCAGAAAATAGTCTGTGAATTCAGGAATAAGACTGAATGCTTGTTTCTTATCTTCCCTCCCATCTTCTTCTTCCCCTCCTGTCCTGTCCCCTCCCTGCCTCCCTCCCTCCCTCTCTCCCTCCCTCCTTTGTCTTGGCAATTGTCAATCCTCTACTATTGAAAACCTTCAGGCCTGCTACACCTCTCCCATCTGTTTCCTCTTGCAGTCTGTGAATCGGTGTGAACGGTGTGAACGGTGGGTAGGAGTGTGACTGCCCTAAATACCATGAAGACTTCTCCATGTTCCTGCTTTCCTTTGTGCCTCCACTTACCTGTGTTAGCCAGAAAAGACAATGGAAGACATGAAAAACGCCCTTCTACGCTGTAGATCCTGCAAGTAAACAGAGCTCAAAAAGAAATGAACGGTGTCGGCTTTATATTTTCATTTATTTCTCAATAGAATAGATAGTTATGGATCCATGAGGGTGGGCCTTGTTGTCCTCTTAAACGTAGCAAAAATGGCAATTGTTTCTTTTCTTAAACCCCTTGGTCTAGTCCGGTAGGAGTAAGCTATTTTAGAAGGTATTGGTGACAAGGATGGAGGCTCTGTGTATCTGTGACAAGGATGAAGGCTCTGTGCAAGGTGTGAATTGGAAGGTGGGGCCTTTTAAGACTCCCCGAGGCTGGGTAGACAATCTCTGCCCAGAGCTCCCGTGAACATCTATCTCTCCCTGTCTCTGCTTTTCTTGCAGCTAAAATTCGGCTTCTAGTTTTTGATGTTTCTTATTAACAACCTACACCTCTTATGTTCTTCCTCTGCTTCTCAGGCCCCTGTTTGCACTTTCCTTGGCTTTCAGCTCCCACTTCTGGCACCTGATGCACCGTACTTCACAGCTGCAGAATAGAGATCTGGGTAAACTCAGCTAAGCTTTTCGCAGGAAGCCAGCTTACAGACCGCTGGGTATCCGAGAGATGATGTCCTCACCCCCTTCCTAATTGACTTTGTCCCAAGGGAGACAAGGAATATGACTCGCACAACCTGCCTTTCTCTGCAGTGGGGGAAGCCATGGTGAGTTTCCTCAACAGGAACTGTGTGTAGAGCCTTTGGAAGGCACAAGAGGCAGAATGATTGATGTGCACGATGCGGCAGTAAACACCGGCCCTAAAGATTTGTCAGGAGCTGAGCCATCACTCTGTGTGTCAGGGGAGCCTGTGTCTCAGGGGATTCCCAAGTGCCATTATCAGGACCCCAAGAGCTTTGCTGTTGGAATGCTATGCCCAAAGGGAAAGCAAGTTTTCATGCGACCTGTAATGGTTAGTGATTAGCGAGGGAAGGCTTTCCTGTGTCCTGTGTCATGAGTTTATCTATTTTGGGAGATGGCATGGGAATATTGATCAATTTTTACCACAGGAACGGAGACCAGTGGTACAGCATTCGTCATGTTCCTTGGCAACCACATGCCGTGATTCTCTTTCTCATCAGGCATTTGAAGATGGATCTACAATAATTAAATGTAGATTAAAATGTGACAAGACTTAATAAAAACCTTTATGCTTCCAAGGAAACTGTAATTAGTGAAGCTTAAATTTCAGACTAAAAAAAAAATAAACTGTGGACTATCATTTTTTTCTCTCTCCAGTTATCTATAAACCATGGATTTATTCACAACTTTGAAAGTAAAGAGCATTCTTCTATTTCAATGGAAATGCTAATGTATTTGATCACGGACTAAACAATAAAATTTGTTAAAGAATATTTGCATAAAAGTCCTGCTATTCCAGTGTGAGCCTGGAGTTCATTCTCTCTCACTTAGGTGTCTTGGAATCTCTGGATGAGTTAGCACTCTTACTTCTGGGGGCAGAGTTTCAGAATTACTCATGATGAAGGTACATGACTGTACCAAAGTTCTGGCTTACCAAGCTTTCTTATATTTAAAAATATTGTGTGTTGAAATGATTCATTTGTTAAACTTTCTTTTGGAAACCATTTGATGTGAAATAGTCCGAAGTACTGTATTTTATTTATAAACAAATTTTGATTCTCCATAAATCAAAAATAAAAACCTGTCTTAAACCAATAATAAACCCAAACCTATCCTTCATGAAATTTAAATTATGTTTATCAAAAGTAAATCAGTAATGAAATATGTGGTGTTTTGAATAGGTATGGCCCCCATAGACTCCTGTGTTTGAATCCTTGGCCCATAGAGAGTGACACTATTAGGAGGTGTGGCCTTGTTGAAGTAGGTGTGGCCTTGTTGGAGGGAGTGTGCCACTGTGGGGGTGGGCTTTGAGGTCTCATATGCTCAAGCTAAGCTCAGTGTTGCACACAATCTCCTGCTGCCTGCAGATCAAGATATAGATCTCTCAACTCCTTCTCCAGCACCATGTCTGCCTGCATGCTACCATGCATCTCCACATGATGAAAATGGAATAAACCTCTGAAACTGTAAGCCAGCCCCAGTGAAATGTTTTCCTGGTCGTGGCATCTCTTCACAGCAATAGAAACCTTAACTAAGGCAAAACATAAGGCTTGTTTTCCTTTGGCAGTGCTATTATAAATCTGTTTATAGATTATATAAAGTTTTAAAACTTTATCTGAACAGTATCGTTATATATTTAATATTCTGTAATTTTCCTCTTTCACTTAATATTACTTTTCTAGATAAAATGGGTTGTTAATATTCATTCACTTTTTATTCTTGTATAGTATTTAGTTATTATATACCACAAATTATCTGATTTTAGATTGCTTTCAGTGTTTGGGTACTATAAACGTGTGTGTGTGTGTGTGTGTGTGTGTGTGTGTGTGTGTGTGTGTATGTATGGTAGGCTAAACATATTTTAAAGTTGCCCAGATGTTGGTAAACTTCACTCAGAAGTCATAATACGAATTTGTACCCCCACTCTATTATACTAAAAATTCCTATTTTTATATATTTATGAAAAATCTGAACTCAATTTAAGTTTTATAAAATTGGTTGACGTCAAAGGCAAGTTTCTTTTAATTTATTTTTTTAAATCACTGCTAGTCAGAACATAGAACATTTAATTATTTGTTAACGGCTGGCAGTCTTGGGCTTGTGAACTGAATTTGCACAAAAACTGTGTTAAAGATTCTATGAGGTTGATAGCCTGATTAGAATTTAATGATTGTAAAATGTTGGATTGTTGCAGCCAAATTCTCTAGACTGATCTACAGTCTTTATGACTAACATGTGTAACCCTTGTGGATGTATTAACACAACAGAATACTGGTTTAAAACAACCTGAGAATATATAAGAGAAGAATAAATAAATAAATTAATTAATTAAAAAATGCAACAATCTGAGAGCTGGGAATATCATCAGATCATGTCTGGAAGCTGTAGCTGAGACTCCCCAATTTTCCTATAATCCACCTACCTGGTACTTCTACCACAGTATCTAAAAGCGCTTCGATTTACGACTTTTTTTTGTTTGGGAATCATAAAGACTTCATGAAAATGTCTCTATGTTGGAACGTGGCACTCAGGGCAACCTGAGTCCCAGTTCCTAGGCTGTGGTTACCCACACTTGGCTCAGGGATAAACTATCTTTTGTTTTCTTTGAGACAGACAAGCTATGTTTTGCATTAACAGTCCCCATGTAATACACTCTGTCATTCTATATTTTATTGTTTTTGTTTTATTTTTGATTGATGCATAGGAAATCTTTGGGGATAATGATTAGTATCCTTTATTCTTTCATGTGTATATTTATGGTGCTTGCATGCATAATTTCTACTCCCAGACTTTCTTGCATTTTTAATGAAGAGGTAGGTCTTTTTTCTGACACAGTGTTTATTTAATTTTAAATCAGTCAAATGCATTCTTCTTATTAATAGACTTTATACTTATGCATTTTGTTTAGGAAACTTTTCCTTACATTAAATTCATAAAAAGGGGCTGGAGAGATGGCTCAGAGGTTAAGAGCACTGACTGATCTTCCAGAGGTCCTGAGTTCAATTCCCAGCAACCACATGGTGGCTCACAACCATCTATAATGAGATCTGGTGCCCTCTTCTGGCCTGCAGGCATATAGGCAGGCAGAACACTGTAATTAATAAATAATAAATAAAATCTTTAAAAAAATTCATAAAAAGATCTCCGGTATTTATTTCTGGGGGGTTTCAAATTTGTTCTTGGCTTTCAGATATTTATTCCACTTGGCACTTTGTTAAATGTAGAAAAGTCTGTAGTTAATATTATTTTTATTGATGTGGAGAGAATATTTTCTCAACACCATTTATTGATATTCATCACTTGCTTCTCTTAAAGCAGATGTTCCCGAGTGTAGGTGCCTGCTTTGAGCTCTGCTGTGTCTGACTGTTTTCCCTGGACAGGGACTGAGGCCAAGCATTCCCTTTGTTCTAGCTTTATATTAAGACTTCCTGTCTTCTAGGAGTGGACACTTCTTTGTTTTCAGAAATACTTGGGTTGTCATTGGCCACTTATTTTTCCACTTAACTCTTAGTGCCTACTTGTTAAGGTTCCTTCAAAACTGTGTTGGCATTGGACAAAATATAGCTATTTATTTATTTAACAAAATTTTAATATTGTTATCATAGTTTTCGTAACTTTTTTGAGTTTGGTATCAGGCACTTTATAATTTTATAACTAATTAAAATCTCAACTTTTAAATGCCACAATTTGTTCCTTTTGGTAACTTTCTGTCTCATTATTATGGCTAATGGTATACCATGGTGTTGAACCTCATTATTGTGGCTAATGTTATACCACGGTGTTGAGCATTAAACATCTTTGTCTTGCCTTCAGAGCAAGGACTCTTAAACTTTCTCCACCTTTCACCCCTTTGCTTGAGAAATTTCTATATGACTCCAGGTGTATACATAAAATAAATATAAAAATTAGGTGCTTGTTAATAATGAATCATAAATAAACATATTTTAAAACAATTCCTTGCTACACATACAATGTTACCATTATTTAAAGGGAAAAGCAAATTTGTATACCATGGGCCAGAAGAAGGAGCAGGTGGGATCCCTTAGTACACTCCCTCCTCTAGCAGCTCACAGTGAGGCCCCAACTCCTTACAGTTCCAGAAGCTCCAATTAGAGTGGGTATTAGTTACTTTTCTGTTTCTGTGGTAAAATACCATGACCCAAAGCAACTTAAAAGAGGGAAAGGTCCTTTTAGTTTATGGTTCCAGAGGGATGGAGTCCATCATGGCAGAGACATGACATCAGTCAGGGAAATCATAGCAGCAGGGTTAGGAATCTGGTTGATCACATTTTCATCCTCATAAATCACACACACACACACACACACACACACACACACACAC
>CABHPP010125185.1:0-29235 GCA_902168425.1 Peromyscus attwateri | reverse complement strand
GTGTGTGTGTGTGTGTGTGTGTGTGTGTGTGTGTGTGTGTGTGTGTGGTATGAGGGTATCCCTCACTCCCACCATAATGGCTCATTAACCTCTGCTTTTAGCACTGTAGGAGACTACTTCTCCAAAACTTACCCACGTTTTTCCTACAAGCCTGTTCCAACGGCCTCTAAACCACAGGGTCAGGTTTATCATTGTGACGACTGCACTTCTAGGTATCATTTTTTTTTTCTGTAACAGTTTTCTATTGCTTTTCTTATTGTGGTGTCAGAATAGCTGAGCAAAGCAACCCCTGAGAAGAAGGATTGCCTCCGGTTCATGATGGCTGTGGGGGAGGTGTGGGGGCGAAGCTGATGGCCCTGGCTACAGGACTATGAGGCGGCCCATGACATGACATCAACAGGCAGGAAGCAGACAGCTTGTTCCAGGTGCAGGGTTGTGGTGGTATTGTGTTCCCCAAAATATTACGCACGCTAATAAACTTATCTGGGGTCAGAGACAGAATAGCTACAATATGAAACATAGAGGTTAGGCAATGGTAGCACACACCTTTAATCCTAGCATTTCAGAGGCAGAAATCCCTCTGGATCTCTGTGAGTTCAAGGCCACATTGGAAACAGCCAGGCTTGGTGACTCACGCCTTTAATCCCAGAAAGCAAGCCTTTAATCCCAGGGAGTGATGGCAGAAAGATGTATAAGGTGTGAGGTCCAGAAACTAGAAGCATTTGGCTGGTTGAGCTTTCAGGCTTTTGAGCAGCAGTTCAGCTGAGATTCATTTGGATGAGGAATCAGAGGCTTCCAGTCTGAGGAAACAAGATCAGCTGAGGAACTGGTGAGATTAGCTATGGCTTGTTCTGCTTCTCTGATCTTCCAGCATTCACCCCAATAACTGGCCTCAGGTTTGATTTTATTAATAAGACCTTCTAAGATTCCTGCTACACAGGGTCACCTACAAACCTCTGGCATGGCCCCTAGCTTCCTTCTTCCTCTAACTAGGCCATATCTCTTAAAGGTTCCACAACCTTCCAAAAACAATGCCACCACTGGGGGACCAAGTATTCAAACACATGAGCTCTTGGGGGACATTTCATACTCAAACTCGAACAAGTATTTTCTTTTTAAAAAAATTTTTTTGACTTTTTTATTTAAATTTTTTTAATTCATTTTACATACCAACCGCAGATCCCCCTCTCATCCCTCCTCCTGCTACTCCCCCCACTCTCACCTCCCTCCCTGACCCACCTCCCATCCCCTCCTCCAAAAGGGTAAGTTCTCCCATGGGGGACAGCAAAGCCTGGTACCTTCAGTTGAGGCAGGACCGAGCCCCTCCCCCCCTTTATCAAGAAGTGTGAGCAAGGCGTCCCACCTTAGGTAATGGGGCTCAGAATGCCAGCTCATTCACCAGGGATAGATCCTGATCACACTGCCAGGGGCCCCTCAAACAGACCCAGCTACACAACTGTCTCCCATATACAGAGGGTCTAGTCCGATCCCATGCAGGTTCCACAGCTGTCAAGTTCCAAACAAGTATTTTCTTTCAACACTTTGCTATTTATCGGGAATCAGTATGATGGATCTCAGTCTCAATGTCGTTTCCTTTCATTTTTTTTTCTCATTGCCTTAGGGAAATTTCAGTTTTCCTTGGCTGTGTTTACATAAAGGGTTATTGCTATTTGCCTTAGTCAACTCTGCTTTTTCAATTATGATTTTTTATACCTTATACCTTCAATTCCATTCATTTCCTTTTATTTGCACTCATATTGGATATATGTTGAAACTTCTCATTCTAACTCCCCCATATCTTAGCTACTCTTTTGTGTTTTTCAGTTAATGCTACATCCTGTGTAATTTTTAAATAACGATAAGAAATGATGCAATCCTGTTTGATAATAACTGTAACTAGTCCAGGATATATAGCTGGTATTTATATCTGAGGCTTTAGTTGAGAAGAGATGTCCAAAATATAATTGCTATTGCTATTCTTTTCTGTTGACCTACAGTGAATACAGGAAGAGAAAACTATGTCTAGAAAATTAATGAGAAAATCAATGTTTGTTTTAACTGGGTATTTCAAAACCAGAGCCTAAGCTGACACTTGTGTAGGTATTTTATCAAATCATAATCTCAGGGAATTTGAGTGAAGGATGATGAATAAAGTAGGGGAGAAATGATACAGTACAAGGACAGGGGTTCTTTTCCATAATGAGACTTGGTAAAGCATAGTCCAGGACTGTCTCTGTGTTCATCATCTTTTTCCCCATCGAGATTACCTTTAAGGATATATATGTATGCAATAAGAGTGCCTTTGTATCCATAGAGAAGCTTGGCCCTGGATAAATGATACATGGAGCATAGGATGAAGGTAGAGCACTGGCTGAAGTTGGCTGGAGCCCATCAAGAACTATGTTTATGAGGTGCCAGACAAGTGAAGCCAAGAAGAATGCTTTGTCACAAAGGATCAAAAGCTTGGGTTCTGTGCAGCTAAGCAAATTTTATTAGCATATTATAAATAGATGATCATTTATTTTTTACATTGGAAACTTCAGACAAGATTATTACTAAGCAATATGAACAATATAATACTGGTTCTGAGAAACACACAAAGACCAGTTATTTGGAAGTGTGTGATAGAGTGGAAGTGTGAAGACATGTAAATCTCACTGCAGAATCATCTGGAAAAGGCAGATTTAGAAGTTACTACAGGTGTATCTGGACTTGTATCTAGGTACAGATGACACAAATATTCTACCTACAGCAACACATAAGTGTGAACAATGCCTCCTTTCTCTTTGCCAAACTACCTCTTCAAAAATAGAGACCTTTAGCAAGAAAGTATTACAGGTTCCAGCTGGATGACTCAGTGAGAAAACATAATGACTATGCAAGCCTGATTACCTGAATTTGATCCCTGAAAAAGTAGGAAGGACTGAACTAACTTCACAAAGTGGTCTTCTGACCTCCACATTCATACTGTGGCATGTACTTCCCCCATATATATACAATAATAATTGAAAAACAGAAAAATAGATATTTACAGATGATTCTCAATTTATGATGGAATTATGTCACGGTAAACCCAGCATACTTCAAAATATAGGAAGTCAAAAACACATTTAACATGCCTAAAATGAAGCTCAAAGCCTAAACTATCTTAAATGTGAATAGAAAACTTAAAGCAACCTACGGCTTGGCAAAATTATGCAGCACAAAGCTTAGTTCACAATAGAGTACTGACTAATTAAATATTGTTCTTAAATTGAAATCAGAATTTCTTATGTATACATTTTCCTACCATATGAAAGTCAAAAAGTAACAAAACACTGTTGAATTGGAGGCCATCTGTAATTATTTCGTAGTCTGGTCCTTGCCTGTTAGTCTCTTTCATCTGAGTGAGGTGCTAGAGATAGCTGTAGGTAGTTCGAGTTCTTTCCTGCCTTCTATTGATGTGTCCTTTACAATAGAATACAAACATACACAATTAGTTTTTGTACATTGTAACTTTTGGGCTATTATTGGTTTGTCCTATATTAACAATACTTAATGTGTAGGATTGTAAATGGAATGAGATTTTTAAGGATTCTTAAGTTAAACATTTTAAGTCCCAAGAATTAAAATTCACACTTTTGTATTGTTTCTACTTTATTGTGATAGATGTGCTTTTTTGATTTTAAATATCCAAGATGTCTCAGGAATTATTAAAATTTCTTGGTTTTCTTGGAGGATTTTGGCAAAGATATACTTTATACTTACTAGTATGTTAGCCACTGTTTTGGGGTTCATTCAGAGAAGAAATGGAGTATATCTGTCTTAGTTAGGGTTTTTATTGCTGTGAAGAGACACCATGACTATGGAAACTCTTATAAAGAAAAACATTTAATTGGGGCTGGCTAACAGTTCAGAGATTTAGTTCATTATCATCACGGTAGGAAACAGCTGCAGCATGCAGGCAGACATGATGCCAGAGACGAAGGTGGGAGTTCCACACTGGCAGCAGGAAGACAGAGAGAGCGAGCATTTGAACCTCAAAGCCCACTCTCAGTGACACAGTTCCTCTAACAAGGCCATACCTCTTAATAGTGCCACTTGCTATGAGCCTATGGGGGCCATTTTCAGCTCAAACACTGTTGTAAGCCGTCTTAGTCAGGGTTTCTATTACTGTGAAGAGATACATGACCATCGCAACTGTTATAAAGGAAAACACTTAATTGGGATTGGCTTACATTTTTAGAGGTTTAGTCCATTATCGTCATGGTGGGAAGCAAGGCAGCATGCAGGTAGACATGGTGCTAGAGAGGTAGCTGAGAGTTCTACATCTCAATCTTCGGGAAACAGGAAGTGAACTGTGTGCCACACTGGCTCTAGTTTGAGCAAAGGAAACCTCAAAGCCCACCCTAACAGTGACACACTTCCTCCAACAACATACTCCAACAAAGCCATGCATCCTAATAATGCACTCCCTATGAGGGCCATTTTCTTTCAAACCACCACATTCCATTCCCTGGTCCTCCTTATAGGCTTGTAGCCATATCATAATGTAAAATGCATTTTGTCCAACTTCAGAAGCCCCCCAAGTCTGTAACAGTCTCAAACTTACTTAAAAATTTAAAGTTTAAAGTCTCTTCTGAGACACATGGCAATCTCTTAACTGTAATCCCCTGTAAAATCAAAATCAAAAAGCAGATTACATACTTTCAACTTATAATGGCTCAGGATATACATTACTGTTTCAAAAAAAATAGGGAAGGGAACATAGTGAGGAAATACTGGACCAAAGCAAGACCAAAAACCAGCTGGACAGACTCCAGACTCTTTATCTTCATGCCTGATGTCAAAATGCTCTTCAGATCTCCAACTCCTTTCAGCTTTGTTGGCTGCAACATACTTCTTCCTCTTGGGCTGGTTCCACTTCCTGTTGGCAGCTCTCCTCAGCAGGTATACCATAATTTTGGCATCTCTAACATCTTGGGGTCTCCAAGGCAATCCAGGCTTCACTTTCATAGTTTCATGCACTGGCCTCTCTAGGCCTCCATTCAGGGACATGCCAGACCTCAGCAACCTAGACATGGAGGAATATTCCAAAAATCCTTTCTCCCATCCTTAAAGCCAGAACCACATGGTTGAAGCTGCCAAGTTCTGCTGCTTGCTGGGACTGGAACATGCCCCCCTTGTTCAATTACATCTTCATCAGCTTTCTGGTTTCAATGGTTTCCTTCACTGCCTAAGATTGGCTGTTCTGGAACTCACTCTGTAGACCAGGCTGGCCTGGACCTCAGAGACCCGCCTGCCTTTGCTTCTCAAGTGCTGGGATTAAAGGAGTGCATCACCACACCTTACTCTAAACTTTTCTTTAATTCCCTTTCACAACTTGGAAGGTTAGCTTTGTGGGGTCTTGCCCTGAGGTCAGCACTCCCTTTATTCCATTTCACATCAGGCTTTTCTAAGTTTTTCCTGGTGCTCCTTTTCTCCTCAAACTGTACATTTTATTTTTTTTTTTTGCTCATCTTGCTCCTTTTCATTATAGCTCTGCTTAAGACTGGCCACAATAACCACACAACACAGTCAGTCCTAAGCTGTTTTGAAATCTCCTCTGCCGACCCTGTTAATCCAAAACTCTTCAATTTAGCCTCAGGCAGACTTTTTGGAAAAGGGCAAAAAGCAGCCACATTCTTTTTTTTCCTAATTTTTAAATTTAAATTTTCATTTTACATACCAACCCCAGATCCCTCTCTCATCCCCCCTCATGCTTCCCCCCAGCCTTCCCCTCCATCCCCCTATCCCCTCCTCTGAAAGGGTAAGGCCTCCCATGGGGAGTCAGCAAAGCCTGGTACATTCAGCTGAGGCAGGACCAAGCTCCTCCCTTCTGAGTCAAGGCTGAGCAAGGCATCCCACCATAGGTAATGGGCTCCAAAAAGCCAGCTCATGTACCAGGGATAGATCCTGATCCCACTGCCAGGGGCTCCTCAAACAGACCAAGCTACACAGCTGTCTCCTGAATGCAGAGGGCCTAGTCCTGTCCCATGCAGGCTCTACAGCTGTTGTCTAGAGTTTGTGAGTTCCCATGAGCTTGGTTCAGTTGTCTCTGTAGATTTCTCTGTTATGGTGTTGACCCCTCTTGCTCATATAATCCTTCTTTCCTCTCTTCAACTGGAGTCCCAGAGCTTGGCCTGGTATTTGCCCATGGATCTCTGCATCTGCTTCCATCAGTTACTGGATGAAGGTTCTATGATGACAGTTAGGGTATTCACTGATCTGATTACTGGGGTAGGCCAGTTCAGTCACCCTCTCCACTATTGCTAGTAGTCTAAGCTGGGGTCATCCTTGTGGATTCCGGGGATTTCCCTAGCACCAGGTTTCTCCCTAACCCCATAATGTCTCCCTCTATCAAGATATCTCTTTCATTGCTCTTCCACTCCATCCCTTCTCCAGCTCAACCATCCCATTCTCTCATTTTCTCATGCCCCATTCCCTCCCCTCTATTGTCCCCTTCCCCCCACCCTTCCCATCCCCAGTTTACTACAGAGATCTTATCTATTTCCTCTTCCCAGGGTGATCCATGTGTACCTCTTAGAGTCCTTGTTAGCTAGCTTATCTGGAGCTGTGGGTTATGGTCTAGTTATCCTTTGCTTTATTTACATCTAGTATCCACTTATGAGTGAGCACATACCATGTTTACCTTTTTGAGTCTGGGTTACTTCACTCGGGATGATATTTTCTAGTGCCATCCATTTGCCTGCAAATGTCATGATGTCATTGTTTTTTTTTTTTTTTTTTTTTTCTGCTGATTAATACACCTTTGCACAAATGTACCACATTTTCTTTGTCCATTCTTTGGTTGAGGGGCATCTAGGTTGTTTCCAGGTTCTGGCTATTATGGATAATGCAGCCACATTCTTTGCCAAAATATCACAAGAACAGACTCTAGGGCACATGCTAATATTCTTCTCCTCTGAAACCTCTTAATCCAGGTCCCCACATTTCAAATCACCCTCTGCACCACTGTCTTCCATGATCCTCCCAGTGTGGCCCATTAAGCCCCCCTTAAAGTATTCAACTGCTTTCCTAATCCAAGTCCCCAAATCTATATTTCTCTAAATAAAAGAACAATCAGGCCTATCATAGCAATATCCTAATCCCTGGAACCAATTTCTGTCTTAGTCAGGGGTTCTATTGTGAAAAGACACCATGACCATGGCAACTCTTACAAAGGAAAATATTTAATTGGGGCTGGCTTAAGGATCAGAGATTTAGTGTCCATTATCATCATGGTGGGAAGCATGGCGGTATGCAGGCAGAATGGTGATGGAGAAGGAGCCAAGAGTTTTACATCTGTATCAGCTGGCATCAGAAAGAGAGAGACCTACCGGGCCTGGATCGAGCATTTGAAACCTCAGAGCCCACCCCCAATGACACACATCCTCCAACAAGGCCACACTTCTTAATAGTGCCACTTCCTATGAGCTTATGGGGGGCATTTTCATTCAAACCACCACAATACCTAACCTGTACATTGTTCCTGACCAGGTAAATGAGGGATTTATTCATGTCTTTCTCTGCGGGTGTTTAAACTGCGATGGATTATTTACTAATTTTAGATGATTTGATAGTGAGACTTGAATGAAGGCAGATGAATGCTTATGGTTCCTTCAGTTTAGATTCCTGGAATATAAACAATATCTATGAAACTGTAATATTCATATAGAGTCTGGAACTAATTTTTGCTCGGATGTTCTCCTAGGGAAATCAAACACTTTATTTTTTGTGTGATGTGATTGTTTTTCTTTGTGATTCTTTTAGTCTAGTGAGTGGTTTGACCTGCTCCTATGATAACATTTCAGGGATATTTTCCAATCTTTTCTTCCTCTTAAAATAGGCTGTGGCCTCATGTTCTAGCTTAGAAAGCATCATGTTTATCTGCTGTTTGGTATCTGATCTCCGTGTTTTCAGTGATGCTGAAAAACAATTCTCTGAAAAACAGAGGTTGTTTCCTAGTTTTATCTGGCGTGGATTCTGCAAAAGCCCCAGGTTCTCCTCATAATGGATCTGTTACTACTTATGAAAAAGCAGGACTTCCTGGGAGAGCAATGGAATTCTTAAAAATATGTCACTAGTAAATATTCCTGGGAGAACATTCCCCAAGACATCTCAGGAAGTCACTCTCTTTCCATATAAAGATTGTAGTTAATAATCAGTTGGTGTGCTCTTCCCTAAGGAAAGCTATCTCTCCTTCTTACAGCCCTCCTATTTGCCTACAGTTTTGTTTTTTTTTTTATGTAGGATTGAGGCCTTGTGGTCTTTCCCTGTGCACTTTGGCATGTCCACTGGTGTCCTTGTTCAGCTCACATTTGGGAGGAAAGCATATATACAAGTAACATTATACAGACTGAGCAGATATACACATATATTCATATGATAGCAATCATTGAAAAGAGAAGCCATGAGTTTGAAGGAGTGGGGAGAGGTATATGGGGGACTTGGAGGGAGGAAAGAGAAGGCATAAATGTAATTATATTATAAGCTCAAACAAAAGATTTCAGTGATAGTAGATCTTAGGTAATTTTTGAAGCTTCCAAGTAGATATTTTCATAGACAAATGAAAAGTCCAATTATTGATATTTCACTGTTAAGTGATAATTAATGTGACTAATAAGACAAATACAAGAGTCAGATGGATATTTATCATAAAATCATTGGTGAATAAACTTTTTTTTTGTTTTTTTTGTTTTTTGAAACAGGGTTTCTCTGTGTAGCTTTGTACCTTTCCTGGAACGCGCTTTGTAGACCAGGCTGGCCTCGAACTCACAAAGATCCTCCTGCCTCTGCCTCCCGAGTGCTGGGATTAAAGGCGTGCTCCACCACTGCCCGGTGAATAAACATTGTAAACCACTAAAAATGCTTATATTCATGAAGTACAAAAGTCAAAGCCAACAAAAATTGAGGGATGATTTTTTTTTCTTTTTTGTAAGAAGTGACTCAAATAGGTTGAATATCTGTCTGTCCGTCATCAATCTCAGTTCCTTTAGATTATCCACATGATAAAAGCAAACAGCTTTCTCTAATAAAATACGTATTTCATATAAGATCCAAGTGCTTGTCAAACTGAAGTTTTCCTAATGTTACTGCTTGTGGTGGTTTGAAAAAAAAAATGGCCCGCATAGGTCCATAGGGAGTGGAAGTATTAGGAGATGTGTTCTTTGTTGGAGGAGGTGTGTCCTTTGTTGGAGGAGATGTGTTCTTTGTTGGAGGAGGTGTATCCTTTGTTGGAGGAGATGTGTTCTTTGTTGGAGGAGGTGTATCCTTTGTTGGAGGAGATGTGTCCTTTGTTGGAGGAGGTGTGCCACTAGTGGGTGAGCTTGGAGGTCTCAGAGGCTCAAGCCTGGATAATATATCACTGTCACTTCCTTCTGCCTGTGGATCCAGATGTAGAATTCTCAGCTTCTTCTCCAGTACCATGTCTGCCTGCATGCTGCCTTGTTTCCAGCCTTGATGATAATGGACTGAAACTCTGAGCTGTAATATAAGCCAGCCCCAATGAAATATTTCCTTTATAAGAGTTGCTGTGGTTATGGTGTCTCTTCATAGCAATAGAAACCTTAACTAAGACACTGATGTCACCCAAGATATTGGTGAAGGATAAATGTTCCCTGGTCCACTGCAGCCTGGAGATAGATGCTCCAAGGATAAGTCATCAGAACATGAATTATTAAAGTGATCTCAGGAGGTCCTGATGAACCTTGAACTATATGAACCTGATGTAGAATGGTGAAATTTTAAATTACCCAGAAAACCAAGAAATTAGAAATCCTTTTCCCAAATAAAAACAGTTTCATCAATTGCAGTCTCACAATTAATTCACTGATCACAGTGAAATATGAAGGCAATATGCAGATAGCTGAGTTAGAAGGCTATTCTTTTCCATTTTCATTTTAGAAGTACTGTCTTCTACTTCAAAACAAATCTCAATGAAACTGGCTTGACAATCTGTGTTTTTAGAGGCCCTAAGACCGACTTGAATAAAAACAGAATCTGGACCTCATGATTGCCCACTGACTAAGGAATTACATGTACCCAGAATACTTTTCAATGTGTAGAATGCCTTAGCTGCATGTCTCCAGGTGGCTCTGTCCCTAGTTCTCATTGGTTCCCATTTCCTTATTCAGAGTCAGTTCTTTATCAGGTCTACTCATTGCTCTATAAAAACACCACTTCTAACAGTAAGGCCCCCACTTCTCCCCCTACCTTGACTTATAAACAGATTTTTTTCAGCTTTGGTGGTGCTAGTGAAATTTCTTGTCTGCATAGCTGCTGCTGATGCCAAGGTTGGACAGTTTCACATGGATGTGGCCCAGTGTGGGTACCCTGGCTTCAGGTCAGCTTTCCCAATAAAGTCCCATAGCAACTGGATTTCTCATTGTTTACTTAAGAACCAAGATTATGAAGTAAAGCTTCCAAGAAGCTCTGAGAAAATACAGTTCAACTTATATAGAGCTCAACTTATATAAAGTCACTAGCGTGGCTTTACCTTTAATATCTGCAGTAATAACCTCTGACATAGTTGTGCTCTGGACAACAGTAACAGTGTGAGTGTCACCATGGCTGTTGAAACAACTATTTCCGTTGTCTTCCAAGAAGCTAGGACCAGTTTCTATTAGATTGCATAAAAAAGAAATTATTTCAGTGTCTTGTACCTCTGCCACCTACCTCAGTTCGCCCCTTAAAGGAGATTTATGTTTACCTAATGGGAAAGCCTCTACTTTCTAACTTGCTAATGTTTCTGCAAATACTCTCCTCTTTTACAGCCAAAGTTGAGGAATTCCACTCCTATTAAAGAACAAACTTACAAATATTCTGATTCCAACCACCAATGCCATCTTAGACTCCATAATTTACCACTTTTTTTTATTTAAGACCTCATTTTCTGTATTGGAGCATTTTCACCAATATTCAAGTATTGTCTAGAAACAGCCCTCTTCAGCCCAAATCTCTGTATTTGCTGCCCAATATTTCATTTACCTTTCTTGATATGATTTGTACCGTTGTCATTTTTGATATCCCTACTTATTTTTTTTGATAGAACTTATCTCTAATATGTAGTTGTATGTTTCTAGCCTTATTGCCCTATAATTTACACATAGAAAATGACTATTCTCATTTCATTTGTAAAATATGTAGCAAGGTGACAGGAGATATAGTGGGATCCAACTAAGTACTTTTCATGTGAGTATGAGACACTAGATCCACGATCCTTCCCACAGTAGAGTGAGGGTGGTGGGGAAGTAGTGACAAATGCTATGCATTAGTTCTTTTCACCATCTGTCTCATTGCGTGTACTTTTACAAAACTAATAAACTTTATTTATTATTGTTTCAGAATTTTGTGCATGCATATAATGTATTTTAATCAAACTCACTGACCATTTCCTTTCCTACAATTCTTTCCTTATCCTTTTCATTGCTCTTTTAAATACTCAGAGTCCATTTAGGACTGCCAGTGTGTTCATAGGCGTAGGGCACCTAGTAGAACATAGGCAACCTGTCAGGGACTTCATTTCTGAAGAAAACTGACTTTCTCTCCGCTAGCAGCCATAAATAGTAGCTCTTTATTTAATTGGGACTTCATGACATCCTCCCTGATCTGTTCTGAGATTCTGATTAGCTTGATCTTGTGCAGAATTTATGCATACAGTTAGAGCTGCTATGAGTTTATATGTCTAAGGAACTGGTCAAAATGGATATGGTCATCCACTACCTTTGTCTCTTACAATCTTTCTGCCCCCTTTCCATGATGATCCCTGAACCTTTGAAAGAGGAAGTATAACACCCCACAGTCTTTTACTGCCTACCCAAATACCAGCTGTGGGTGTTGGTATTAATTGCCATCTACTATAAAAAGAAGACCCTTTGATGAGGGTTGAGAGATGCACAGTTCTATGGATATAAATATAAGTACTTACTGGGCAGTTTAGTACTGTGTCCAAGAGTAGTCTGTTAGTGGTAGGTTCTGCTATGAACTACTCAGCCACATTTTTTTTTTGGCTTAGTTAATAGTACAAAGAATAAATTATATCTTCTAGAGCAGGACATAAACCTAATCAGAGCATCTTCAACAAATGCTGCTGGTATAACTGGTTGTTGACAAATAGAAGAATGCAAATAGATCCATATCTATTGCCATGCACAAAACTCAAATTCAAGTGGATCAAAGACCTCAAGATAAATCCAGTTACTCTGAACCTGATAGAAGAGAAAGTGGGAAGTAGCCTTGAATGCACTAGCACAGTGCTTTCTGAATAAAACACCAGTAGCATAGACACTGAGATCAACAATTAATCAGTGGGACCTCTTGAAACTGGAAAGCTTCTGTAAGACAAAGGACATGGTTAATAAGACAAAATGGCAGCCTATAGAATAGGAAAAGATTTCACCAACCCCAATCTGACAGAGAGCTGATCTCTAAAATATATAAGGAACTCAAGAAACTGGACATCAAAATGCCAAATAATCCAATTTAAAAAATGGGGCACAGATCTTAAGAGAGAATTCTCAACAGAAGTATCTCAAATGATCGAAAGACATTTAAGGAATTGCTCAACATCCTTAGTCATCAGAGAAATGCAAATCAAAATGACTCTGAGATTCCATCTTACACCTGTCAGAATGGCTAAGATCAAAAACACTGGTGAAAGCTTGTGTTGGAGAGGATGTGGAGTAAGGGGAACACTCCTCTACTGCTGGTGAAAGTGCAAACTTGTACAGCCACTTTGGAAATCAATATGGTAGTTTCCCAGAAAATTGGAAATCAATCTACCTCAAGATCCAGCTATACCAATCTTGGTCATATACCCAAAGGATGCTCAATAATACCACAAGGACACATGCTCAACTATGTTCATAGCAGCGTTATTTGTAATAGCCAGAAGCTGGGAACAACCTAGATGCCTTCAATTTAAGAATGGATAAAGAAAATGTGGTACATTTACACAATGGAGTATTACTTAGCTGTAAAAAGCAATGACTTCATGAAATTTGGAGGCAAATGGATAGAACTAGAAAATATCATTCTAAGTGAGATAGCCCAGACCAAGAAAGACAAGCATGGTATGTACTCACTAATAAGTGGATATTAGGAGTAAAGTATAGGATAACCAACCTACAATCCACCAGCCCAGAGAGGCTAGATAACAAGGAGGGCCCAAAGAGGGATGCATGGATTTCCCTGGGAAGAGGAAATAGAAGAGATCTCCTGGGTAAACTGCAGGCATGGGGGTGGGGGATGGAAGATGGGAACTTGAGGTAGAGCATTGGGCGGGATGGGTGTGGGAGGTGGATTGGGGCAGGACAGAGAGGAAAGAGTAACAAAAGAAACATTTTGATGGGTGGGCATTTTGGGGTTAGGGAGAAACCTGGCACCAGGGAAACTCCCAGGAATCCACAAGGAGGACCCCAGCTAAGACTCCTAGCAATAGTGGAGAGGTTGCCTGAACTGGCCTTCTCCTGTAATTAAATTGGTGTCTACATGTGTGTAACAGTTGTGTAGCTTGATCTCTTTGTAAGGTTCCTAGCACTGAGATCAGGACCTGTCCCTGATGCTTAGCTGGATTTTGAGAGCCTATTCTCCATGCTGAATTATCTTGCCAAGCCTTGATGTAAGGAGAGGAGCTCCATCCTACCTCAACTTGATGTGCCATGTTTTGTTCAAGCCCATGGGAGGACTGCCCCTTTCTGAATGGATCCAGAGAGTAGTGGAAGGGGATGGGGGTAGATTGGGAAGTGGGGGTGAGTGTGTGCGTGTGGGGACCGGGAGGAGAGGAGGGAGGGGAAACTGTGGTTGGAATGTAAAATAAATGAAAACATGTTATTTAAATAAAAAAGAACAAAGTATGTATGGAAATACCAGGATGAGAAAAAACCAAACCAAACCAAAACAAAACAAAAAAAACCCAACTCAATCAGAAAGTGGTTGGTTAATCCCACATCATTTTTTACCACTATTGCACCAGTAGCCATATCTTGCCAGGACAGTTATTATTATAGCTTTAGGGTTTATAGATGGTTAGGACTATTGAATACTTTTCTCCTCTGTTAATACACAGCTCCTTCTAGCATTATGGCACCTAGTCAGTTGGGATAAAGTTTCCAAGTTGGTACCAGTTTGATTTCTTCATACCCCAACATTCAAGTACTTGGTGTCTCCAGCAATAGTGTTTTACTATCAAGTTATGGAGGGTAATCAAGAGTAGTTATAATAGTGTGTAATGTTTCAGGGTTCTTTGAAACCATACTGACCAACAACTTGAAAAGAGGTAACTCATATCTGACACTGGACTTTTTATTTGATACCATAAGGTATCTGGGAGAGGCATTGTCCTCCTGTTATAAGGTAACCCCATTTAAACTATTTTTATATGTGGAGAAATATATATCAAAAGCTTCTATATTACTAGATTCCATATGGCTTTTTCTGAGGTCTTTAGTGTTAATTAGCCCTCATTCTACTCCCTCTGCTACCTTGCCCTTCCATCCTTCACTCCACTTAACCCTTCTTGCTGTATTTAATGTACTTTACTTTTGGAGAACTTTTTGGTACAAAATAAAACTCATCAGGAAATATAGGGAGTTCTCACATTTCTTTTCTCATCCATTCACTTCAGAATCTAAAGTAATCCATTGGCCACTCTCAGTGAAACAACACAAATTCATCATTACCAACTAAAGTCTGTAATTAGCAAGAGGATTCACTCTTGACTTTGTACATTGCATGAATTTTGAAAAGTGTACAATGACATGTATTTACCATTAACATACCATACAAAATGAACTGCTTCACTTGACCCCTGTGCTCTCCCTTCACTTTCAACCCTTGCCAATCACTTATCATTTCATTGCCTCTGTTTTTTCTTTTCTGGAGTGTGTGTAATTGGAAGTTCATAGCATTAAGTCTTTGTAAAGTGGCTACCTTCAGTTGTTAATATGTATTTAGGGTTTCTCCATGCCATTTTGTACTTTGATGGTTTATTTCTTTTTATTGCTGGGCTGATATTGTTCTTATATTGTCTGAATGTATCACAGTTTTTCCATTCACCCCCTGAAGAACATGTTGATTGTCTCTATGTTTTGGCAATCATGAACAATGTTGCTACAACCATTTATGTGTGGTTTTTGTATAGGCCTAAGTTTTTATCTCCTTCAGATAACTCTCAGTGAGTGAGTTTAGCTTTGTAAGAAGCCACCAAACTGCCTTCTGAAGAATCTGTGCCATTTTGCCTTCCTGCTAGCAATGGATATGTTTCTTTGGCTCCTGCTGCCAGCATTTGGTTTCTCAGTGTTTTGGATTTTAGCCATACTAATAAATGTTCAGTGCTAGCTCATTTAGCACCAGTTGCCCAATGACATATCACATTGGGAATATTTTCATGTGCTTACTTATCATCTGTGTGTGTTTTCTGGGGAGGCATCTGAATGTTTTCCCATATTTTACTGGTCAACTACCTTCCTTCCACATCTTGAAAGTTCTTTGTATAGTCTAATAGTCCTTTAGCAGATACGTCCTACTTGTTCTTTCATTCCCTTCATCCTTTCATATTTTATTATCTCTTTCTGAAACTGTGTGGCATTCTACTTTTCTATCATTTCCTGACGTAAATATTGTCTGAGAAATTATCACTAAGGTATAAGTACCTCAGGTAATTTGTTTTCTCAAAGAAGACTGGGGGAAAATGACAAAGATTGCCATTTGGAAATAGCCTCCAATGATAGAATTTAAAGACTTGTGATTCTTAAATGAGACATTTTTTGGGGGGAGGAAGAGATTTTTAATGATTTTTCTCACAAGTATTAATGACTGTAATGTGTGTATAGAGCTACAGTTGCATTTATTAGTAGGATTTTAATTTTCTATTACTATTTACCTGATACTTGAAATATGTCAAAGACAAATAAAAGGAAATTTACTTTTGTCAACTGGTAGTTTTCTTAAATACCTCATGTCTAAATCCCAAGGTCTTCTAATATACAAATTCAAAAGGGAATTAAGTAATTTCATGGTGAGAGAAATGTATCTGAAAAATTTTTGCTTGTAGTGACAACTTAAATCAAATCATCTTAGGCAAAAAGCAAGTAGGCTGACTCTATACCTTTGAAAGACAGTAGGAAGGCTGTTTCTAAATGTTGTGCACTTGAATAGCTTTGTTGCTTCTGCTTATTCACTTTATTCCCAGGCTGGAACTCCCCATATCACAGGAAATATTGTTGCTCATACCCACAAACTTATAGGTGTACAGATCATAATCTGAGAGAGCTCTGCTAGTGTTTAGATAGCAAGCTTCATTGAAAGCATTGTTGGGTGTCTTGGGTAATGTGCCCTAAGGCAGAGATGAAGAACCTGTTGAGTTGGATATCATATGTATACCTCTACAATCTGGTAGGGAATAAATTCAAGTCTCTTGAACTATAAGATTTTGTTAGAGGACCTGCATTTTAAGAAAAAATGATATAAGGAACTTCAGACAGTCAAAACAAGGAATGTTCAGTTTATACATTTCTTATTGATGCAAAATATTCCTTCTTTATTTTCAGAGTGTACTTATCAAACCCAGGGCCTTACTCTGAGCAGCAGAGTGCTTTGGATGATACACTGTTAATATTCTACTGGAGAATGTGTGTGTGTGTGTGTGTGTGTGTGTGTGTGTGTGTGTGTGTGTGTGTATGAAACTCATGATATGTTCACTAGCTGTGTATATAGAAAGTTCAAAGTGCCAACAAAGAATGAGAAAGCATTGCTTTTTAAAGTAAATAACACCCATCAGGCTGTTAATAGAACTGTATTTTCTCTACTTTCTAAGTCATTACTTAAGAGTAGAATGCAGAGATAAGCAGCACTCATTATTTTTCCTGTAATTGTGGCAACTTCTTTGTGTAGTTCATTCTCTGCCTGGTGGTAACTAGGCAACAAGAGCTGCTACAAGTGAACTATGGAGACTAAGTTTTAATTGAATCTTTGTTAGTTCTTATTTTCCATGCCTTCTATCAAGGAATTTTTAGCCCATCTCTGCTCTCTCCATCTATCCTGTTTTCCACTGTTTCTCTGAAGATCTGGGGAAATGATTTCTTAAATAACATATAGTATAGAACCATGCCAAAAATTCTTAATTGGCTACATCTGCCTGTTAGTATTTCTGTATTAGCTGGGTTATTGAACCTTGGGGATTATTGAAGTTATTGAACCTTCCTACTTTAGAATAGAAACAATAAAAGAGAAACCTTATAAAAGAAAACTAAATTGATAAAAGAGAAGCCTTTAAAGAGAAAATGGAAACAATGAAAACAAACTTTACAAGACTTTGAGGAGGAGTTACTGTAATAAAGCATGAAAATTCCTTAGAGCGTGCCTTGGTGAGCAGTGACTGTCCATCCACCCCTAGATTATAATGGCTATTTCGATATTCATCTGTGAAAAGATGCAGGTGATTTGGGATTTCAGTAATTACTAGTGTTAACTCCCCACTGAAAAGGAGCACGGAGCTATGTGTTAGGACACCGTGAAGGTAAACATTTTATACTTAACCCTCAGGAGTGAGGTGAGGGAGTCATCTTAAGTTGGTGCTTCAAATCCACTGGTGGACAGAAGCCAGATTCATTCCATAGTCAGAAGCACATATTGAACATGAGTAAAGTTCATAATAAAGTTATGTGAAATATTTTATGCTGTCGTACCACACAATCTATAATAAGCTTTATCTTGATTTCAATAGTCTTGTTCTATTTTTCTTTCTTTATATGCATATTAATTTTATTTTATACCAACCAAACATGAAATTAATGAGTTCTTAGTTTATAACGTTGATGTCTCAAAGAAAAGAATCTTGTCATTGAATTGTTAGAGTACCTGCAATACAACTCAAACCACCAAACAAAGAATTTAACTGAAATTTTGTTGTCATTTAACTTTATATTTCATCCACTAAGCAAGCTAGTGGTAGAAACAATATTGCAACATGTATACTTACATTTTAGAATAGAAGCGTCCGTATGAATGAAAGTGTAATTTCACATTGTTCCCAACAGTCACAAACATTTAAGTTGCATTTGTGTGTCAGAAATCAAACAGTACTATGATATTACTAACAACTCAAAAACAAAGCATTTCCCCCAAACTGCCAATTGATGTCTACTGTGGAACACTATACTCTGAATATAACAACCATTGCCATCTTAGAGCACCACAGATCTCAACAAGGCGAGGACATCCTTCCTAGTGTGAGGTGGTGATGAAGGTCATTAGACACTCACCTAAGATTCCAGCCACTCACTCCTGGGCCCTCCATCTAGTCGCATGCAATCCTGCCTCAGCCGCACATGGCCTCAGAAGGAAGAATATATAGAAGGGGAAAGGATAACTGAAGGCTGGATTCCATCTCTGCAGCTATGGGAAGCCATCATCCATGATGCTATGGGCTTTTCAATGATGCATTTTTGAAGTCTTCCAAGGTCTTAAAAGTACCTTCTCACCTATGCTTCTGTAAGTAATCCCAACAAGATCATTGATTCACCAAGCTAGACATGAGTGAAATCATGGGTTTGGTCTGTGGTTGGTGTTCTATCTAGGTGAACAAACTTTGCTCACATCTTTCTTAGAGCAGTTAACACAACAAATAGACACGCACACAACAGAATTACATTGGATAGTATAATGAAGGCCTTCAGTAATATTTTTATACTGAATTCAAGACCAAACTACACATCTGTGTTTTTAAAAACATTTGGGAATGCAAAATTAAATATTCATGGGCAACTCTACAAGAATCAAAAATTCTGTTTTTTAAGAAAGATAATCTCTCTTGGAACGAATGCCAAAGGCATAGATAATTAATAAATCAAAAGAAAACAATTTTGGCATCATAAAAACTAAAAACTTGTGTACCAAAAGAGACTATTAATAGAGTGAAAAGGCAGCTCTCATAATGGGAAAAGTATTTTCAAATTACAGAATTCAGTACAGTTTTGTCCTGGAAGCCTGAGTGGGGTAATGAAGAAATGAAGAAAGGCCAGACACAAGGAAACATGGAAAAGCTGAGATTCTGTAGTCCATGCTTACTCTGATGGAGTGGCATCAACTACTCTGAAAGAGCCCAGACCCTCAGCTGGTGTATTATATATGGTACATGGAGGAGGAGCTAGCTAGTCTTGGTAGGAAGAAGCATCAGTTGCTAGTTTTTGCATACACTGCCAACAGCTACCCATGGACCAGAGGAAAGCTTGGCCAGTTCCCATGGGTCTGAGGCATTAGCTTTTGTCAATAATCCACATTCACTGTGGACTTTATCCACTACTTACACTTTCACTCAAGGCTTCCTCTGTTCCTTAAAGCAAATACTGTGTGTGTGTTAAGGGACTGGCATCCCAAATATGCAAAGAACTCCTACAGCTTAATATAAAGAGGACACAGGGATGACCAACTAGTATGTGACAAGGTGTTCAGCATCGCTCACTAATCAGGGAATCAAAAGTCAGTTTCTTAGTGAGATTCCTCCTCACAGTGTTAGGGTGGCCACTATCAGAAAGCCCAGAAACCTGGGTGTCTATCAGTGGGTGAGTGGCTAAAGAAAAAGACTTTGATTTCTCTGTGTAGAAACTGAAGTGTTGACCTCAGAGAAAGATAGAGCAGAATAGTGGTTCCTAGACAATGGGGAGGGTGTGAGGGAGAGGGTGGAGAGAGGATGGTTAGTGCAAACATGGATAAGAGGAATGATTTCTAGTGTTCGGCATAGTACAGTGTAGCATGCTAGGATAAATATATTTGACAATATTTCATTGAATATTTAAAAACAGCTAGTAGAAAAGATTTTGATTTTTTTCAGCACAAAAAGATAAATATTTAATATGATAGACACATCAATTATCCTGCTCTGGCCATTATATGTTGTATGTATATATGTACTGTGATGTCACACCATACCCCACAAACATTTACAATTACTACAGCTAATGTTAGGTTAGAGAGTAGTAGAAATATATTGCTTAATAGATAGAGTTTCAATTTTACAAGAGGTAAAGTGTTGTGAGGATAAATGACAGTAATGGTCATACAATAATTTGATTATACTTAAAGTCACCAAACTGTACACTTAAGATAGTTAATGTGGTAAATTACATGTTATATGTGTTTTACTATAGTAAAATATTGGAAAGGAAAAGGAAGTGGTCATCCACTCTAAATTTTTGTTGTGCCATTTTCCAGAGATCATTTCTTTCATTTGGCATTTATTTTTCCAATTTAGCTTTGCTGAAAGAAACTGAATTTATAATCTGACAAATTTCATAATAATGGTATTTTATATTTTGCATCTCTTTTAAGTTGAAATATAATGTACTCTTTTATATTTTCCTGGTTTTGCACAACTAGTCTGAATTTATAAAATTTTATGATACAGTATATATTTTTCAGGGAGCTTTGTGGAAAGTAATTATCTTCTGTTAGAAGATATGAAACCTGACATTTACCCAAAACAGCTCCTGACATGGCTTTCATCATTCATTTTCTTTCTTTTCTTCCACTTGCTGTTGTCATAGTTTCCTCATTTTAGATGCATGGAAGGGAAGAGTTCTGTTTATCTTTTATGACACATTTTGAACAGTGCTGCAAGACTGCATGTAGACTGTAAGTAGGACTGTTTCATATGACCTGAGCCTCTAGAGCAGCTTTGGAGATTCTGATCCGCCATCATGGAGGGTGAGTCTCTTTTTGCCGTTCTACCCCATAGAGACCATCTTTGGTGTTGTGTAATGCCATCAAGGAAGGTTGCAGACTTGGCTCAGTTTGGCTTTGTATGTACCATGGTTCTTCAAGGGAAGAATTCTCACCAAAACACACAACCAAACACCATTCAGCTTCATAAGATTTTATCAGTTTAATTATTTGAAATTTCCCATTTCCTTTCTTTAAGGAGCTTTCTCTCAAGTTCTACTCCCTGTGATTTAGTCAGGCCGGCACAGTATTTGAAGAACTTGAAAGACTCATAATGCTTTGTTGTTGCTCCACAATCTTTTCTTTTGGCTCTTTACATTTTTTAAATGATAAAAGCCAATACCTTTTCTTTGTGAAACATTTGAAGAGATCAAAATTTTATAAGTAAAAACTAAAAGTTATCCCATTTTGGGTCCTCCCCCTCTTCCAATCCATCTTCTAAGTTTAATTGGAAAGTCAGCTTTATTTTAGCCTTACCCATCAGTCTCCCAGTTTTAGGAAAATAATCACATTTTCTCCTCATCATATTTCCTTGTTATTGTTTGAATGTGAAATCACAGGATAACTCTATCTATGTAGATCAAGCTGACCCTGAACTCAGAGATCTGCCTCTCTGCCTCCCACATGATGGGATTAAAGGAGTGCACCACCACCAACTGGACAGCCTCACTCTTGTTAGATCTTTGTTTCATGTTCTTCTGAGATATGAGAGGGTGAGCGGTCCCAGCAAAATGTTCCCACAGTCCTGGAGTCACTTGCCAAAATCCCTTCTCCCTCATGACAGTCTGTATCCCCTCAAACCATGAGCCAAGATAAACCCTTCCTCCTTTAAGGGAATTTGTCAGAAATTTGGACACAGTGACAAGAAAAGTAGCTAATCTGGAAAGCTCATACCAGAAATGCACTTATTGCTATTGCCATGGATATTCTGACTCTGACTGATAGGCCTTTGCAACTGGTTTGTGGGAGGAATGTAGTCATGTTTGGAGTTGCAGCTTCAAAAAAGACCCTGGTGGAGTGCAGTAAACAGCTCAATGGACTGTTCTGTGGGATTGAGAAAGGCCACAACATTGATGGAAATGTAGACAGTGAAGGCTTGGCTCATGAGGTTTCAGAAGTAAACAAGGATTCTATTAGGGAGTGGGATAGAGGCCATTTTTGTCATAGTCTAGAAAAGAATCTGACAGTATCTTTTCCATGTCCTAAAAACTTGGATGGGAATAAATTAAAAATAATGAATTTCATGAGTGTGCCATCAAGTCATGTCCAGAAGATAACATTTCAGAGCACCTTTTACCATCTTCAAGTTCTTATATTCTTTCTGACTCCTCTTCCAGAATGTTCCTAGAATGCCAGTCAAAATTCCAGCATCGATGGGGTAAGTGATCTCCAGTTCCCACCCCTTGCTGAGGAACTAGTAGCAGTAGATAGTGGTTTCCAAAGGATGCATCTTTCATTTTGGACATGTGGTCATTGTTAGAATTTCCTTGATTCAGTAGATGACCATATGCCCATGCACATATTGCCAGCACTAACTAACTTTAGTAGGTTATCAACAACAACAACAACAACAACAGCAACAACAACAACAACAAAAGAAAGAAAGAAAGAATGAAAGAAAAGAAAAGAAAAGAAAAAGGAAAGAATTTGGATGAGGGTATTGCTTTGGGAGATTGCTTTAGAAAGTAGAGCTTTACTGGAAGAAGTGGGTCAGTAGGTCTGGGCCTTGAGGTCTACAGCCCAGTCTTGCTTTTTGTCTGGATTATGCTTCCCATTAAAAAGATTAGAAGAATGAGGAATACCAACATGCTTCTACCATCTTGGAGACACCTGATACTACATTTACCTCAGCATGATGGACTGTAGCTCTTCAAAATCTGTGTCAAGTTGCTTTGTTGGTATTTTGGGTATAGTAACTAGTGCATTCCTCTTATTCTATTACTAAATGATAAACATGTTTATGTTGATAAAGTTGGCATTTTACTATTTATTAATTTACCTCCTTTGGAAGTGATGTATGGAATTATTTTAAACATGTACCATACTTAACCAGTTGTTAGTCTCCTGTTGATTGCTATTTCCAGGTTTCCTACAATTTATATGGTATGTGTTTGTGCATGGTTGGGCAAAAGGAATGCACATCTTACAGTTGGACAGCTTTTTCTGCAAAGGTCTCCTTTGTCAGTTTGGGCTTTTGACCCAGAGGATGTTCTATTTCTCTAATGCCTTGCTGTGATTCTGTATTATCAATAGCTTTCATTTGGGTATCTTTTACTGCCAGGGGACCAGCCTCTAGCAACACAGGACTCAAAGGGAATCCAGGGAGTTGGCACGTACTATGACTTTTTTTTTTATCTGAGAGGGTTATGGAATAGACATACACTCTCTTGATGGTTTTCTTCTTTATTCTGTATTCTTCTTTCTGTGTTCTATATTCTCCTTTCTTATCTCTGTTCAGAAATGTCCTTTCTGTCTTTCTTGATGTTTTCCCCTAATTTTCTCGTTCTTGATGTTTTCCTTCTAATTCATTTTAACTCTATTTTATTCTTTCCCTGAGAGCTTATATACCCCAGCAAAATCTTCCAGGCAATAAAAAAAAATTACAGTGTGGTTGTATTCTATTTTTCAAGTGAATGATTACAATGAATCCAAGTAAAAAACAGCATGTTTCCATATTCCTCACATGATTAAACATTTTATGTATTACAGGTGAAAAACAAATTATCCCAAGAACCCACATTCATTCATACCCATGTTATAGATGAACAGTGTGTAAGCAAGCAAGATATTCTTTTACTGGCAGACTGCATTTTTTGGTTGCAAAGAAAGGACCAATCACTTTACTACTTATCTTGAAAGGCAATCTTAAAGGAATCTTAAAGGAATCACAAATCTAAACTTTTATATATGAAAAAGAATCAATCAGCTCTACTTTAAATCTTTAGCATACATACCCACTCACCAATTGTTTCTTATATCAGGAGATTGAGGGCAAAAATGGGTACAAGGAATTAATAATCATCTTTGATCACCAACTAATCCTAGCAAGGAAAATACACCAGCTAGTAATATTTGGGCTGCTTTGAATTTGTTCCCTGGTATTAATGAGTTCCTCATTCAACTATGTGCCTTTCTAAAACTTTAGATTATCTTCTTGGATTTTTCACCTCAAAGCTATTTGAGAAAAAACATCTTAGTCTAACTTTAAGTTATTTTCAATGCTTTGTTTCAGCTATGATGCACTCCTAAACCTGTGAACATACCTCCTAACATTAAGATTAGAAGAATTTAAACTAGCTGGGCTATTGGGACTCAATTTTTTTTTTCAATCACTAACCTAAGCTACAGTCTGTATGGCTCCTCAATAGAAACTCATGTGTTCTAGCTATGTGGCACTTCCTTGTTTTATTTTTTTTTATCATCAAAACTCTATTTGAACTAACATTATTATTATCAATTAGATAGTTATAGCTTAGGAAGAAATCATCTTTATAATAATCCACAGGTTAAAATGCCCAGTACAAAGGGTTGTTTCCATGAGATAAACACACTACATTACAGGCAGTGGGGATCTCCCCACACCCATTCACACCATACCAGATACCAGAGAAAGATGGCAGCAGGAAACATGTGAAGGCACAGCAGAAGCAAAAGACACTCTAGAGAGTCTGGTCTTGGGGCCTTGCTTATTTGAGATTGGACCATCAGGGATTCCCTTCCTGGTGGGCTGACACCCTGAAGTCAACTGCCTTCTGCTGTCCTCTGACATGGCCACCAGCAGCTATCTAATGAAATGTCTACTAATTTGACTCTTCTAATGGGTAAAGTTTAGAGTCCATAGTTCTTTTTCTCATTTCGGGTTTTTGATGGTGATCCCTACCCAGTTCTGATTGACTCTGCCCTCTCTCTCTGTTAAGGCTTTTAGTGCATTTACTACACTAGAGCATTGCAACTGTTTTAAAATCTCCCCAACTTTTCCCATGGTTCAGATTTGACATTGTATGTCTTCAAAACCTATCCATATCTTCCCCTTCAGCCAGTTAAAAATGCATGAATTACTATGACATGCAAATGTGACATCCTTTCCTGTGTGTTGGTCTTGATCTAGTTCTGCAACTTTACTTCCTGCTACTTCTTTTTTCTTTTACCGTCATGCTTTCTTCTGGCAAGGACATGAATTTACCTTTCCCTCACATGTCCTGTTCCTCTCTGCTTTTATTCCAGTCTTCAAATGATTCTCCCAGCGTGCCCTTTCATCTCTCCCCATCTAAATTTCATCTTTCTTTCCCAGTCTGACTCAAAGGGCACTATTAGTATGGCATTTCCCTTTACTTCATATGTCATTCACATTTGCTAAGTAGGATTAACTAGCTCTTTCCTGAGTCCCCTTTACTCTCCAATATTAATTCAGAGCAAGTTCACTTATCTTGAATCCCATGAGAGGACTCACACTGCATGGAGAATAACAATTATATTCATTATGTCAACCACCAGAAATACAAGCCCACTGCATCCTCAACTATACCCCCTGTGCACTGGTGATCAAGTTTCCTTAGTCTGGAGAGCCAGAAATAAGCTACTCTAAGTTGTGTAAAAATTAATTTATTATTAACAAGTAGGCAGTGAGGAACAGAAAAATATCTTGGATTCACTGGGAACTGGTCTTTTGTGGCTCTCTGGGGTAGCATTTCTCTATGTGTCCCACAACCAAGAGACCAAGAGATCTTCCCTAGATCACATATGTTAGGGCCACATGACAGACTGGACAAAGCTTTAATGGATATTTTGCTCAAGAAGGAGAGAGAAACAAAGCCCAGGCTGTACCTGGAGGTTCCTCCTGACTCCAGGATGTTACATTCTGTGAGCTGGACAGGAATATCTCCCAAACTGTTTCAAGCAGTTCCTACCTTTTCTAGGCAAAGTGCATCCCCAGCAATTCTATAATTATTCATTAAATTTCAGCAAGAAGATGAGGGAGAACTGGGTTGATCCAATGCTATCAGGAGAACTATTCAGCAACTGAATATTTCATTAAATTATCTAGTGAGGAGGTTGTCAGGCCTGGATTTTTCTTTGCACGTGTTTGATTACTCTCTCACTCTCTTTACTGGTTATGGTCTGTGAAGGCTTTTTATTTCTTCACAATTCAGGCATATGATTGTAATAGTCTCTTAAGATCCCTTTCAATTTCTCTGATATCAACTGTAATGTATCTTCTTTCACTTTTAATTTTATTGAGTCTTCTGTCTTGTTTTCCTTAGTTTGGCTATGAGTTTGTCAACTTTGTTGGTAATATTATATATTGTTCTTGCTCTCTGTATTACCTGACTAATGAAATTATACAAGAATGGAGATAGTAAAATCTATATGTAAATTTGATTCCCAGATGCCTAAATATTGCAAGAAATAAATTGTTATGGCTCATTTTCAGTATGAGGTGTACTTAGAATTCATCAGAGTTACAGATGAGTAGGAGGCAGTAGGCTGCTCCTTCCCCTAAATGTGTGTGAGTTCTTGCTTGTTTTAAAATTCCAGTAGTTAAAAAGTTATGGGCAATCAGCTATTTGGCTGAGCCCACAATCAGCAAAGGGGGCAGTTTCAAGCCTCAAATTACTCATTAAATAAGACTTTTGCTCCTAAATCAAAAGGACAGGGAGAAGGGGACTATGCTAGATTGTGAATCTCAAAGATCTGGCCTATGGGAGAAAGAGACAGGAATTTCTTGTGGTCGGGGGTTTAAACACCACTATCTCGGTGACACAAAATTGACAGCAATTTTTGCCTTTTCTCTATGCTGGTGTCCATTTCTGCAGAATGGTATATAAAAACTGCTTCATTTTCACTAATTTTTCAAATTTGTTATTACCTTATTTCACACAGTACCAAGTGATTTTTACTATGTGAATTTCTAAGCTGACCTGCCTGTGCTAATGTTAACGTTTAGTTCTGAAAAAGTTTTCTTTATAGAAAATAGAAAGGTTTTAAACAATTGCATATGGTTTTAGTGGAGGGAGAGATGCATGTGCATATTTCCTAAAAGACAGATTAAATTCTGTGGTGCTATAGGGACACCTTCATGGATTAGTGCTAAACTGGAAGTTTGTGATTTGGTACCAATATACATTTTCAACGAGAGACATTCAGTTCTTCATCATCCAAATGAGAATTCATTTTCTTTATGATGTCTTTCTTAGAGATCTTCATATAGTTTTTGTTAGCAAGTGTTCATTTTCTCTTCAGTGTCTCTCTTGGTTACATTTGCACTAAGCAATTACCTGTTTGCACTTGGATATTCTCACTATTTAGATGGATATAGATATTCTTGAGGGAAATTAAGTTTATGTCCATGAAAGTAGGAAAGAATTTTGCACAAAGAATTGTGGCAATGTTTATGAGGCCAGAGGATCAAGTGGTATGCAAACCCTCAAATCTCTCTAGAACAGAAATGTGTCTATTGTCCTAGTTTGCTTTTTATTACCATGACAAACACAACAAAAAGCAGCTTGGCAAGGAAAGGGTGTATTCATCTAACAGCTTGTAGCCCATCATGAAGGGAAGTTGGGGCAGGAACTTGAGGCAAGAACCTGGCTGGAGGCAGGCACTGAAACAGAGGCTATGGAGGAATGCTGCTTATTGGGCTTGCTCTTCATAGTTTGCTCAGCTTGCCTTTTTATACAACCTGGGACCACCTGCCCTATGGTGGCATTGCCACAGTGGGCCCTCCAACATTAATCATCAGGAAAGCACCCCACAAGCTTGCCCACAGGCCAATCCGATGGAAGTAATTTCTCAATTGAGGATCCCTCTTCCCAGATGACTGGGGCTTGTATCAGGTTGACAGAACACTGACCAGCACACTTATGCAGCTCTGACATTTTCAGATAGTTTCTTCCACATTTCTTCCTTCTAGAGAACTATAGTGCCAATAGTTTGTTTTTAAGTGGATGTTTTTCTGAAATTATATTAAACACTTTACGCATCTTACAACTGAAAGGGAGCAGGTCTTAGACCTTGGAGGAGGAGTTACACCCTCAGTGCTGGAGTTTTTAATTGATCCCTCGTAACTACACTTAGTAATTAGACTATGTATGTATCTTCTTTGCTTCTCCATTGCTATGATAAATACTATGGCCAAAAGGAACCTGGCGGGGAAAGGGTTTATTTCATCTAACAGTTTTAGATTAACAGTTTATCTATGAGGGAAGTTGGGGGCAGGAACCCAAAGAAGGGAGAAAATAAAGCAGAAACCATGGAGGAATGCTGCTTACTGGCTTGCTCAGCCTGCTTTCTTTTTTTATTTTTTTTTATTTTACAATACTACTCAGTTCTACATATCAGCCACGGATTCCCTTGTTCTTCCCCCATCCTGCCCCCTCCCCTTCCCCCCAGCCCACCCCCCATTCCCACCTCCTCCAGGGAAAAGCCTTCCCTGAGGACTGAGATCAACCTGGTAGACTCAGTCCAGGCAGGGCCAGTCCCCTCCTCCCAGGCCGAGCCAAGGGACCCTGCATAAGCCCCAGGTCTCAAACAGCCAACTCATGCAATGAGCACAGGACCCGGTCCCACTGCCTGGATGCCTCCCAAACAGTTCAAGCCAATCAACTATCTCACCCATTCAGAGGGCCTGATCCAGTTGGGGGCCCCTCAGCCATTGGTTCATAGTTCATGTGTTTCCATTCATTTGGCTATTTGTCCCTGTGCTTTATCCAACCTTGGTCTCAACAATTCTCGCTCATATAGACCCTCCTCTTTCTCGATAATTGGACTCCTGGAGCTCCGCCCGGGGCCTAGCCATGGATCTCTGCTTCCAGATCCCTCAGTCATTGGATGGGGTTTCTAGCACAACAATTAGGGTGTTTGGCCATCCCATCACCAGAGTGGGTCAGTTCGGGCTGTCTCTCGACCATTGCCAGCAGTCTATTGTGGGGGTATCTTTGTGGATTTCTGTGGGCCTCTCTAGCACTTTGCTTCTTCCTATTCTCATGTGGTCTTCATTTATCATGGTCTCCTATTCCTTGTTCTCCCTCTCTGTTGTTGATCCATCTGGGGTCTCCCGCTCCCCCAAGCTCTCTTTCGCTCGACTCTTGCCCTTCATTTCCCCCACTTATGACCAGGCTGTTCATGAAGATCTCATCCATTTCTCTGTCATTGGGCTCCTGTTTTCCAGGTAGCCTCCCTGGTGGGCATATACCCAAGGAATGCTCAATCATACCACAAGAGCACTTGCTCAGCTATGTTCATATCAGCATTGTTTGTAATAGCCAGAACCTGGAAACAACCTAGATGCCCTTCAACTGAAGAATGGATAAATAAAATGTGGTACATATACACAATGGAATACCACTCAGAAGAGAAAAACAATGCTATCATGAGGTTTGCAGGCAAATGGAGGGATCTAGAAAAAATCATCCTGAGTGAGGTAACCCAGACTCAGAAAGACAAACATGGTATGTACTCACTCATAGGAGGATACTAGCTGTGGAGCAAGGATGACTGGAC
>CABHPP010125184.1:28687-43144 GCA_902168425.1 Peromyscus attwateri | reverse complement strand
GAGGCATTATATTTTAATCTACGTTTTTAGCATTTTAGTTATGGTCTTTGAAGATGAGATCATATTATTAAAATTAGATTTTTTTTTACTTAATTTAGAAGCCTAATTTTACTCTTTATAGGATGTATTGTGACCCGTCCAGCAGGCCAGGTTATTCCTGGGTCTCGAGGAGGGAACCACCTGAAAACTGATGGAGGCGAGAGGGAAAGGAAGCCAGGCGCATATAATGAATGACAGAGTCAGTCTGAGTCGCGTCAAGGCTTCGTTTGTTGACTGGGTGCTGAGGCTTATATATGCAGGGCTTCAGGCAGGGAGGGGGAGCAGAGAAAGGAGAGTGGAAAATTTTCAGAAGAAGTCAGAGTGGTCGGGGTGAGGTCTCTTTGGCCCCAGGCTCCTGCAGCTGGCTGATTACTGTATGAGGCCTTATCTAATCGTACATTTTTGTGGTTAGGCCAAGGTTGTCCTGTTTTTGCAGGACTTGCAGTTAGCCAAGGACGTCTTGTTTTGCAAGACTCCAAGCAGGAAATTCCAAACATAACATTTCTGGGTCAAACAGTCCTGGGTCAGTCTCCAACAATTCCCCCTCTTTTCTTTAAAAAATGGACCACGTTTGTGCGGTTGGGATGGCTTCTGGTCTGGAGGATCACAGAGTTCCTGTCCCTCTATGCTATGAGAAGAGAGGTCCGGGAGGCAATGTCTCCCCAGATTCAAACACTACAGGCGTCCCCGTGGTGCGGGAATCAGCGGACCGTGCAGTTTTTTTGAGGGAATGGAGATTGCTGAGCGTTGGGCTGTTACTGCACAACCATTATGCAACGGGGCATGTAATCCAGACTCTCGGGTTATTAGGGTACCCATGTCCCCAGCCTGTGCAGTCACAGCTGCACTCCAGCCATGCCTGGAGCTCTTCCCTCACACAGGGGCGGCCTCGCCTGAGTCGAGGGGTCTGTGTGGGGCATCTCCATCATGGTCCTAATAGGACCAGGGGGTGTTAGGACCTGAGGACACTGAACTAAGTCTTTGAGGGGGCTCCTGCCCGCTCTTCTCTGTATCTAGTCTATGATAATGAATCGAAAGATGCTGTGGTAAGGCCGAATCAATCTGACTTTTGATAAATCGAGTCAACCGCTGAAAAGCCCAGGGACCAAAAGTAATGAGAAAGGGAGAAAGACAATTAAGGGGGCTAGAATGGTAGGCAGCAAGGTGGAAAGCCAAGGGGAATATGCCAGGTTCTACCCCAGGTATGTCCCAGGAGTCAAGCCCCGCTACTAGCTGGCAAAAATTGGGGGTAAGAGATGGCCACCATGAAAAGGGGGCATGATTGGCGGTCATCTGCCAGACCGCTTCCCCAGTTTGTGAGATGACCTGCCATGTGAGTTTCTTAATAGCGTGGGGGCTGGCCCTGGTCATAGGGATGGTAAGTAAAATTAAAAGAAAATGAACAGCATAGAGGCGGGTTCTCCGGATCTCGGGACGTGCTGGAGTGGAGCATCCTCTAGGATGAGCTGGAGGAGCAATGAGGTCATCCATGGTCCCTTTCTTTCCTTGGGCCGCAGGGGCACCTGCAAAAGAAAGGATTTGTATCTCAGGGCTAGTTCCTGGACCCAAGATTATTATTTATTCTTATGGAACATTTTAACAGAGTAAGGTTTAATTAACCTTGCGGGCAACCAGCGGGCCCCATTTTCTTTGGTGTCATAGATGCATGCGGACCCTTTTCCCCAGATTAGCACTGGGTCTGGGCCGTTCCATTTACTAGTGATGGGATCTCTCCATAAAACTTGGGCATAGCCTTGGCGAGTTTCTGGATGCCAGTGCCGTTCGGCTGCAGATTTTCCCAAGCCATCTAAAGTTAAGAAATTTAACACAAAGAGGGCATGTGCAAGCAACATTTTTTGGTTCCTCTTGGTAGGGAACAAGGTTTCCTGTGAGCTGAGTTTACAAATAGTATTCTTTAGGGTTTGGTGAGCCCGTTCCACAATGCCTTGTCCCTGTGGGTTATAGGGTATCCCAGTGACATGCTTTATCCCCAATTGTAAGCAGAATTGCTTAAACTTATTGCTAGTGTACCCTGGGCCATTATCAGTTTTTATGCATTTTGGCTGTCCCAGCACAGTGAAAACATGTAGCATATGATTGATGACATCCTTAGTGGCCTCCTCGCTGTAAGTGGAGGCGCTGATAAACCCGCTGAAGGTATTGATGGTGACATGTACATATTTTAATTTCCCAAAGGAAGCGACATGGTTGACATCCATCTGCCAAATCTGTCCTGGAACAAGCCCCCTAGGATTTACCCCATAATGGGGCTTGGGCAAAAATACCAGGCAATTTTTACAGCTTTTAACAATTTCTCTAGCCTGTTCTCTAGTGAGTGAGTATCTTTGTCTCAAGGTCTGGGCATTAAGGTGGTGTAATCGGTGGGCTTCACGGGCAGCCGCGATCTGGTCTTGTTCTATAAGCAAAACTAGGGGCGAGCGCGTAGCAGTGTCCGCAAGTTCGTTTCCTAGCGCCAGGGGTCCGGGCAGGCCAGTATGGGCACAAATATGTCCAATAAAAAAGGGCTTTGACCTTTGGCGGATTAATCTCTGAATCTTCGAAAACATCTCAAAAGTTGGGGTGTTTGGCTGAATCACTGGCACCATCTCCAGGACCTGCAGGGCTCCCACCACATATCTACTGTCTGAATACAAGTTAAGGGGTTGTGCCTCAAATGCTTCGAACACTGCTAGAGCGGCGTAAAGCTCCACTAATTGAGCAGACTTAAAGGGTGTTTTTATAACTCTTTGTTGTTGGTTATAGACATAGGCAGCTTGACCATTCTTTGATCCATCTATAAACACTGTGAAAGCGTTAGGAATTGGCTTCAGCTTTGTATTTTTAAGAAAAAGAAAAGGGGTAAAAGAAAAATACTGTAGTAACTTATCACTAGGCATCTGGGTATCGAATTTTCCTGCATAGGAACAAACAAGTGTAGCCCATTCCGAGTGATGGGTGGACAGCCATTCCAGGTTTTCTTTATCATATGGGATAATGGTAACATCAGGCTCCTTCCCAAAATATCTAGTGGAGGTTCTTATTCCCAATATCACTAATTGGCACACTAACAAGGGATATAAAGGAAAGACTTTCCTTTTAGCAACCGGGAGGTGCACCCAAAGTAAGGGCACAGGCTCTTGCCATAACAGACCAGTGGGGGCAAACTTTGTAGAAAAGACTATTAAATGCAGGGGTAAGGCAGGAGAGAAAAACCCGACGTGCTGCTGGGTGATGGCCAACTCAACTTTATTGAGTACTTTTTCCACCTCCGCGGTGAGGTATCGGGGAGAGAGGGGGTCGGGATCTCCTGCAAGGATACCCTCGAGAGGACGTATGTCCCCCTTTGTCATTTTTAGGTAAGGCCGCAGCCATTGGATATCTCCCAATAGTTTTTGAAAGTCATTGAGGCAGAGCAAAGTATCCCTCCTGATCTGAATCTTTTGAGTATAGAGAAGCTCAGGATGTAGTTCGAACCCCAGGAACAGAAAAGGAAACTGTGTCTGAATTTTTTCTGGGGCAATGCTAAACCCTCTATCTTGCAAGGCTCGCACCAAGCTTTGCGCTACTAGATGCATCCTTTCAGTCTCAGCAGCGATCAACAAATCATCCATGTAGTGGATAATATAGGCCTCAGGAAACTGTATTCTAATTGGGTCAATGGACTGGGCCACATATTTCTGACAAAGATTGGGTGAATTGGCCATTTCTTGGGGCAGGACCTTCCATTGAAAGCGTGAATTTGGTCCAATCTGATTAGTAATGGGGATAGAAAAGGCAAATCTTTTGCAATCAGCAGTATGAAGGGGAATAGAAAAAAAGCAATCTTTAATATCAATAACTATTTTGGCATATCCTCTGGGGATGGCTACAGGCGAGGGTAGCCCTGGTTGTAACGCCCCCATGTGCATCATAGTTTTGTTAACTTCTCTAAGATCCTGTAATAATCTCCATTTATCAGTCTTTTTTCTAATGACAAAGATAGGAATATTCCATGTGGAGGTAGAGGGTTCGAGGTGCCCTTGGTCTAACTGTTCCTGCACTAACTGAAGGGCAGCTTGGACCTTCTCTTGAGGCAGGGACCACTGGTCTATCCACACCGGGTCATCTGACTTCCATGTTATTTTGTCGGCGTGTCGTGCAGGGAGAGCAGTGGTCTTTAGGAAAAAAGGTCCATAGAACTCGTACCCAATCCTTTTCTGTCTAATATTGGCTTGGCCATAATAGGTTGCGTAGGCCCTTGTTCATGCCTCCCCAGACCTTTTCCTGGCAAGAAGCCCGTTTTTAACATCATTTGGGTCACTTTGTCGTTAGGGCTCATCATGATGACCCCCATCTGAGTCATAATGTCACGGCCCCACAGATTGACTGGCAATCCCTCCACCACAAAAGGCTTTACTGTCCCTGTGTTTCCCTCGGGATCCTTCCATTGTAATATTTTTGAACTTTGAAGGGTATTCTGTGCCTGCCCTATCCCTTTTAGATGGGTGGCTGTGGGCTTTAAAGGCCATGCGGCGGGCCAGTGTCCTCTCGAGATAACAGTAGCATCAGCGCCAGTATCAAGAAGGCCAAGGAAGGGTTTCCCATCTAACAGAAGTTTTATAGTGGGTCGGCTTTCAGTCAGTTGCTGCACCCAGAATATGTCGGATGAGCCGGGACGGGAGGAACCACGGAAGGAATGTTTATGTTGAAATTCCCCGGTTAATGGGACAGGCAGGGCCGGAGCTATTCGTTGACCCACGGGAATAGTAACTGGGCCTCGAGAGGCTGAAGCCAAGAATTTTATTTTTCCGTGGTAGTCGCCATTGACTATGGACGGGGTGATTGTGAGCTCCTGTATCGAACTGGAAGCTCGGCCAATGATAAGGAAAAACATACCGGGTGGGGGAGGACTGAAAATCCCAGTTTCTATTACTACTGTTCCCTCTTCTGGAGTTACAATTCGGGTGGCGGAGGAACAGAGGTCCAGTCCTGCGCTGCCTAGGGTGGCTCTAGATAGGCCTGAGCAAGGTGAGTTAGACTGCCCTGGGGACGTGTAGTCCCCTGTTGCTGATGGCTGATAAAAGGGTTGTTGCTGGCCCTTGACTGAAGTGGGGATGGCCGCTGTGGAGGAGGGCCCCGGACCGGGGCCCCCAGCCTGTTTCCCTGGACCGCAGGCCAGGGGTTGGCCGTTACTGTCATATTTGGAGCGACAATCAGTAGCCCAGTGCCGTCCCCGCCTACATTGGGGGCATAACCCCGGGGCAGGACCGCGAGGGTCAGAGTTGGGGAAAGAAGACCCAGGATTGGAAGCATGGAGATCTGGTCTGGGGTTGGTGGGACAATGGCGAGCGAAGTGGCCTGGGGCTCCACATCGGAAACAATTCCTGGCTCCTTCTGACTTCCCGGCCATGGGTTGAAGGACAGCGCCTATGGCTAGACTGATGGATTTTGAAATTTTGTGTTCAAAAGAGTCTATTTCACTACACAGCTTAATCATGCCATTAAGGTCCATTGTTTTAGTTTTGGCCCTCAAGGCAGCTCTGCAAGCTGCATTGGCATTCTCTAAAGCCAGTTGTTTAACCATGATGTTTTCAGTACCATCCTCTCCCAAAAGCCGCTCAGCGGCTTCTAATAGTCTGGCCACAAATTGAGCATAAGGCTCATTAGCTCCCTGTATTATCTTGGACAGTGAGGTGCTGGCCGACCCCATGGAGGGGACGGCTCTCCACGCCGCTAGGGCTGCCTGGGAGGTTTGTGCCAAGAGTCCTACCGGCAAGCCTCTCTGTTTACTTTCCGCAGTGAAATTGCCTCGCCCTGTCAGTTTGTCTATGGACCAGGAGGCCATCTGCGGGCTGCGTTTATTAAATGCAGCCTGCGTTTCAGCTCTGTCTATAAATTCCGCCTTCCAGGTCAAATACTGACTGCGGGTCAAGACTGATTGGACAATTTTATTCCATTCATGGGGGAGGAGACTGCCTCCCTGTCCAAGTCCTTCCAGGACAGAAATTGTAAACGGGGCATTAATGCCATAATTTTTAACAGCTTTATGTAAATCCTTTAGATCTTTAAGTTTTAGTTTCTTAAATGTGTGGGAGCCCAGGGAGCCACGATTACTGGGTTCTCCTGGCTCTTCCCTGTCATCGGCCAGTTAGTCTTTAGCTTCCTCCTCTGAGCCCAAAACCACATTATCAGTCTCCCCACTATCTCCCTCTATGTCCCCTCCTTCCTGGTCATTGGACGAGTCTGGCTGTTCTGTTGGTTCCTCTGTTTCCCCTGACTATCCCGCCTCCCCAGCACTTTGAGGCTGACTAGTCGAGCGAGTCATTACTGGAAAGGAGAGGGATACTGTGGGCGCCCGCCTCTGAGTACCCTGTCTTTTTATGCTTACTTTAGGAGGTGAGGCTGTTTCAGTGAGGTCTGCCTGTAGAGTTTGAATCTGGTGGGTGAGGTCCTTAAGCTCTCTTTTTAACGCAAGGACCTCCTTTAGACTATGGACTTGACCTAAGAGAGATTCCTTGGTGGCAAGCAGGCTCCGGACCCCGGGTAATGAAGAAGGGGGGTCCAAGGAGGCAGAAGGGACAAACTTAGGCGGAGGAGGGGGAGGCCATTGCAAGACATTTGACTCTCCGGTAGCCGGGAGGCACCGTGTGAGGGCCGGTAAAGTCTGAAGCCCAGGTGGATCGTATCTTTCCCTATCATGGCGGACTGCCTCCTCCTCTAAACTGGCCTTCGAGGCGGGGTCCAGCCAATCATCACCCCTATCTCTGTGAATAACAGGATACAGAGACTTAACTGGGGGGGGAGGCCTGATTAAAGGGGAATCCAAGTCCTTTTCCCATACAGGCTCATCTATTAAAGAAGGAGTACGGGAGCCAGCCTTCCCTGTTGCCTCGTTAACGAGATTATTTTTACTTTCACTTTTACCATCGGTTTTGCCCGGTCTGTCTGTGTTGGCTGCAACGCTAATTTTTTTATTTTCCTGACCTACCTTATTTATGGCTGCGGCGTTAACTTTCTCATTTTTCTGACCTGCCTTATTTGGAGCTATTTCACCCTTTTTTTCTTCTGGATAGGATACCTCAACTAACAAGTCCTCTGCGAGTGCTAATGAGACACTTTACCATTCTTTTCTGAATCTTTTAAGAGATCTCTTATTACTCCATAAAAACTAAAAAATGCATCGGGGATATTTTCCCCCTCTCTGAGCATATTATTAATATCTTTTCCAACTTTATTCCAAGTCAGAGGGTGAATGCCCGGGCCATTGATGACCAGCCAGGGACATTTTTCCTCCACAAAACAGAAAAATTTTATCAAGTCTTTCTTTTTTACTCTTATTCCCCTCTCCCTGAGATTATCCTTCATCTCCCTTATGAAGAGAGCTTCTTTAGACAAAACTTTGCCCATGTCTTATGGGACGACAAGTCTTACCTCATGGTAACCCGCGTCGCACAAGTGATGCTGTCCGGGTGCCACTACCAGAATGCGTATGTCCGGCCGGACCTTCTTTTCGTCTGTCGTCCGGTGGGTTGCCGTGCCTCGAGCCACCACGTTGGGCGCCACTTGACCCGTCCAGCAGGCCAGGTTATTCGTGGGTCTCGAGGAGGGAACCACCTGAAAACCGATGGGGGCGAGAGGGAAAGGAAGCCAGGCACATATAATGAATGACAGAGTCAGTCTGAGTCGCGTCAAGGCTTCGTTTATTAACTGGATGCTGAGGCTTATATATGCAGGGCTTCAGGCAGGGAGGGGGAGCAGAGAAAGGAGAGTGGAAAATTTTCAGAAGAAGTCAGAGTGGTCGGGGTGAGGTCTCTTTGGCCCCAGGCTCCTGCAGCTGGCTGATTACTGTATGAGGCCTTATCTAATCGTACATTTTTGTGGTTAGGCCAAGGTCGTCCTGTTTTTGCAAGACTTACAGTTAGCCAAGGACGTCTTGTTTTGCAAGACTCCAAGCAGGAAATTCCAAACATAACATTTCTGGGTCAAACAGTCCTGGGTCAGTCTCCAACAGTATTGGACAACTCTAGGTTTAGTATGATGCTAGGCTCATGGAAGATTCAATGTGTAATTTTGTTTTTTTGTTTTTTTGAGACAAGGTTTCTCTTTGTAGCCCTGACTGTCCAGAAACTCACTCTGTGGTCCAGGCTTTGAACTCACAGAGATCTACCTGCCTCTGCCTCTCAAGTGCTGGTATTAAAGGCGTGCACCACCACCACCACCACCCAGCATATAAATGTGTTTTAAAATGTGGAATAAATGCATGCTTCAGTGAGGGAAGGACAGTTCAGAGATTTCCTTCCTGTCTTTGTAAAAGTCACTGTAAGCCAGAAGCGTTTAGAAGAGAGAGATTAGTCCACTGTCAGTTGCATAATTCCCAGAATGCCTGTGGTATTGGCTAGATATCTAGGTTAGAGCAAACTTAGGACATATGGGGATGGACCCAAGCTGATGAACCTGAATATTTTGTTGCAGGAGGTAGTTTGTGTTTAGGGAGAGATGGGATACTTAGGAGTACAAACTACCGATGAGCAGTTTAAAGCCCGCCGGCAGCAGTGGCGCCTGATGGGCAGAGCTGTGTTCTAGCTCTGAGTTCCAGATTCCGGGCCTGGGGGGCAGGGGGCAGCACTGCTGCTGTAGAGTGATGGAGGGCTGTGTATTACACAGATCTGGGGAGGCTTGGGTTCATTTTTCTGCTTCTCAAATCCTTCGTCCCCTCCCTTGTAACATTAAGGTGAGCATGCTTGCCCTTGGGTTGTTCTGAAGGTTAGAAAGGAGTAAAATGCTTAGTTCAGTGTCAATATATGGGTACTACTCACTACTTAGCGGAAATGGCAATTGTTATATTAACTTTTTACAACTTAATATTTTTATTGATTATTTGGGAATTTCACGTCATGTACCCCTATCACACTTATTTTCCAGTCCTCCCAGGTCCTCCCCTACCCATGTGACACCCTACCCAAAAAAGAAGAAAAATAAAAAAAGGGAAAAATGGCAAAAAGAAAAATGAAAAAGAAAGTAAACAAAAAAGCACAAGTCCAATTTTTTGTTGCCCATATACTCACTGGAGCACGGTCCAACTCCCAGTAGCCAGCCCCTTAAAGGAAACAGTCCAGTTGGGCTGTGGTGGTATACATCTTTATTCCCAGCACTCGGAGGGCCAGCCTGTTCTACAAAGTGAATTCCAGGACAGCCAGTGCTGTTAGAGAAACCCTGTCTTGAAAAAGAAAAAGAAAAGAGAACTGAGTCCTTGCCCACCTGCACCCCACCCGAAGCCATCAGTTGTGGAGAGCTACACCTCAGCATCCTTACCACAGTTGTTAAGAGCTCTCTTCAATGGCTTTATGTCTAGGCTGTTACTTTTTTGGGGGTGGTGTAGGGGTTGTCCCTGGAGCCTTCTGTTTCCCTCTTTCTCAACTGTGAGTCTTCAGTCATTGATGCCACTGCAAAAAGTAGCTTTCTTGCTACCGTAAACAGTCATTGGGATCAGATTGGATCATGAACTTCCACATGGTTTCTGGTGACAGCACGGACCACAGACATCTACATGGTCTCTGGCATCAGCACATGCTGTGGACCTCAGTACAGACCGTGGGCACCAACACAGCCCTCTGCCTCAGTGTGGGCCACAGATACCATCCTAGCCCTCAGCAGCAGCACAGACTATGAACATTAACATGGTATCAGGCAGTGGCATGTACCACTGACATGTGCATGGCTTTCAGTGGTAACATGGGTCACAGACATCAACACACACACACACACACACACACACACACACACACACACACACACACAGACCATGGACCCCCAACATGGCCAGTATAGGCCACTCACATCAAAATGGCCTCTGGCAACAACCTGAACCACAGATACAATTAATATGGCCTCCTGTGGTAGTGCAGACTACAGAAGATACTTAATATTGCCTCTCACGGTAGCAAGGACCTTGCACATCCACATGGTCTCCAGTGGCAGCCTAGACCACAGACATCCACATGAACCTTGGGCTTCAACATGGCCTGGGGCAGAGGACCACAGATACCAACATGGCTTCCAGAGGCAACAAAGACCATAGAGGTCTTTCGAGGAGGTCTAATTCAAAAAATGAACCTTCATCTCAGATATCCTGTTGTTGCTCAGAACCAGGATGATCATGTGGCTGGGCAGCGTATTTGGGGGCTAAGTCTGTGAAAGCTCCAGGCTGCTGCACACCACCCTGTTGGCTCTACTTAGCAATGACATGTTCCCCGTCCACCCTGTCCTTAGCAGCCTTCCCTCACACCTGTTGCCACCATCAAATCTAGTTCCACCTCTCTCCACCTCGAACTCACCTCTCCATTTCTCCATCTTTTCGACCTCTCTGCCGCATATTCGTTCCTCATCGTGGCATTGGAAACTGCAGTGTGTCACACAGTATATTTTTTTGCCCAAACAGCTTTACATGCAAATATTCATTGCAACGAGTAGTTGCATTGGGTCAAGGTTTCTGGTTTCTGAAGCACAATAAATACTGGACTATCACTGAGATTTGTCTCAGATATCTTGCTGTTGCTCAGAGTCAGAGTGATGTTTTGGCTAGACAGGAGGTCCAGGGGCAGGTTCCGTGTGAGCTCCTGGCTGCCACACACCTCCCTGCCCTCCATGTCTGTCACCCCTAAGCTCACCGGGCTCCAACTTCATGCTTGTAGCAGCTCCACTACCCTGTACTCTACCTCTCCCAGCAGGGCAAGCAGTGTGAGCAGTAGCAGCAGCAGCAGCAGCAGCAGCTCCATGCTGGGGGCCATCTGGCAGGCCTAGGGTGGGCCCTATTCAGTAATGACCTGTTTCTGCTGGAGCTCTAGGACGCCACACTCACACTCCACCTGTTCTCGGTGCTGACCTCCCTGCGGCTCACCAGGCATGACTTCTGAGCTTGTAGGACGCAGGGAGCACCTCTGCCCAGTGCTCTGCCGTCGCCCAGCAGGCAGGCAGCATGGACAGCAGCACTGCATCTCCATGGCTCCAGGCCACCTTCCATCGCCTCACCTAGGTGACAGCAGCCCATGGCTTATCAGACATGGCTGTTGTGCTTGCAGCCTGCTGGCTGAGTTGCCTCACTCGCCGCTGCTCTGCTCTGCCATCTTTCCGTTTTTTTGTGAGTCCAGTTTTGAAAGCATCTTCCTAGAAGACTTGCCCCTGCCTCCCCTTTGAAGATTCCAGAGTTACTGCCGTCTCAGTAGACTCTTTCCACTGGGTCACCCTCCATAGCCTCTATTAGTCTCTAGCTAGGACAGTCTAGAATGTAAGACAAGGCTTGTTGCCTTTAAAAATTTACCTTCTACTTGAGATGAGACTAACCCACATAAAACAATCAGAGCCCCAAAGCAGGCCATCAGTAGGTGTTGAATTACAGAGCAGAGATGGCAAATACCGTATGGTCTAGAGAAGAGACAGTGCTCCTGAGGACTGAGCTAGTGTAGACTCGTAAATGCCTTGAAACTGAAAAGAATATTTTACAGAGAGCTGAGTTTCCCTTTAATAGGATTCATTATTTTGTGTCTTTTCTTATTTTTCTGATACCTTTAAACATAGAAATTTCATATGTATGTTAACTATTGGATTTTAAAAGGACCCCAAAATGTTTTCTCTACAAGATAGAAAAATTGAATAATCATATGAATTCATAATATAATTTTTGGCCAGTGCCTTAAGTTACTGTTCTGTTGCTATGGAGGGACACCATAACCAAAACAACATATTAAAGACAGCATTTAATTAGGGGTTTGCTTACAGTTTCAGAGGGTGAGTCCATAAGCATCATGGCAGGAGCATGGCAGTAGGCAGGCATGGCAGTGGAGCAGTAGCTGAGAGCTTTACATCTGATCCACAAGCAGGAGGCAGAGAAAGTGACACTGGGCCTGGCTTGTGCCTTTGAGACCTCAGAGCCTATCCCCAGTGACACACCTCTTCCAACAAGGCCACACCTCCTTTTCCTTCCAAAACAGTTCCATCAACTGACACCAAGCATTCAAATATATGAGCCTGTTAGGCCATTCTCATTAAACCATCATAAGTAGCTTTCCTTAAGATTTAATTTTTAAAAATGTAGACTTATTAAAATTTCTGATTGAAAGAGTTGCTGTTCTTTAGTCACTGTGTTTGATCTGGCCCATGGCACAAGCTTTCCCTCTAACAGCTGACTACCGCTTTGTTACTCCATTTTCCTCTATCCTGAGCAATGCAGTATTCAGGGCGTAAAAGACTAGATATTCCTTCTACATTATCTTTGAAATAATGGAGAACCAGCACAGTTTAGGAGTGAAATATTAGTGATGGAGACAGTGCTCTTAGAACTGGCCATGCATGGAACTAAGCAGTCACATTATGTGATGATGTTGTATACCTTTTCACATTCAGTGCAGTTTACTAGGAAGTTTTCAGCCGTTAGTTATGTGATCACATCTTTCAATATCTCTGTGGTGTATAAGTCAGCAAGCTTTGTAATGTGCTGCATATGAAATTACTAGCTGGGCAGTGGTGGCACACGCCTTTAATCCCAGCACTCAGGAGGCAGAGACAGGCGGATCTCTGTGAGTTCAAGACCAGTCTGGTCTACAGAACTTGTTCTAGGGCAGCCAGGACTACACAGGGAAACCCTGTCTCAAAACAAACAAACAAAAACAATAAAAAAATTACCACCTATGAGAAACACTGACAATTTCCACATCAAATGGGGGCTGCTTAAGTACCATTATTATAGGTCATAAATTAAATGCCTTAGCATCAGTTTTTCCCCCTGTTGTAAAGTCTAATTTATAGAAGCTCTGAGCTTTTACTATTAAGATTTCATTACTGAAAAAAACTCAGTGAACTTTATTGCAGTTTATATTAGACACACATGTAAGTCATGGTTTTGTAAATTTACATAACTGTCTCAGCAGTGATGAAATGCGTCACTGAAACACTGTTGTCGTGAAGATGCTATTGCATCTATAGCCTCTGATTCCATAATTATAGACCTCATTGTTTCAAGGTCTATAATTTTAACTCATCACAGCAGATGACTTGGATGCTTTAACCTGACCTTGAAAATGTCATTGCACAGAAGTTAGGAGTTGCTTTCTTCCTCAGAGTTGAACACTGGAGGTTAATCTGCACAAGAATTGTCATGGAGGTGAAAGAAAAGCAATCATCTGAAGAAGTCTGGTCGCAAACTGCTCTGAGTGAGGTCATTGGAATTTTATGATGACCTTTGCTTCACATTTGCATTTTATATTTATATAGAAATTAAATTGTTGCGAGTAAACTACACGTTGACTAGCATGGGTTTAGTAATTAAACTGATGAAATTAACATAGGGCTTTGAGAAATGGTTTACTTATTTGTCCCCTGGAGCAAGATGTGCAAATGCTGCCTTTGGAAGCATTGTATCGAGAGGGCCTCTGGCTGCCCTCCTTCACCAGGAGCCAGAGGAAGTCATGTGCAAACCTAAGTGATCAGACTATTCCAGTTATGGATTTACAGTGGTGTTTTGTTTTGCTTTTCTCTTATGAAGAGCTCTCCTCAGCCTACGGTATATTTCACAGAATCTAATAATGTCAGCTATGCAAAATTCCAGCAGCACCTAAAGCTCCTCTCAAGTATGAACTAATTTTATCCCAGTAGCTCTGTGCGGCAGCTGCTTTACATAACTGGGGAGGGACGGATATTTCTTTGAGGCCTGGTGTACTTGTGGGAAAACTGAGGCACAGCTAATCATGTAACTCTGGTCCACAGTATGCTGCCCAATTCTGTGGGCAGTTGCTAAACTAGAGACTATAAGTTGTTGAACTAGATTGTTCTAGAAAAACATTCTGCAGTTGTCAGATATTTTTCTGTGATTGATTTTGTTATCTTTATTAATAAAATGGTGTTTATATCTCTAATTTATGTAATTTATGGTTTTCTTCAACCTGTTACTCTTTTTTTCCTTCTTCCTTTTTGATATTATTAAATTTTCTTTACAATTCTATAAAGCATCCTTTGCCTTCGCTCTAGTGTTTAATAAGGTTGTCATGCTCTCCTGGGGAGCGATAATTCTTTTCTTCGCCCTATAAAGCATTTGCTAGTAGTGCATGGTCCTAACCCTCTTAGATAAAGGGAGATGGGTTTATCCTTCAGAAACAGCTGAACTGAACTGGGACTCCTCAGAGACTGGCTCCTGCTCAGGGACACCTTTGTCTTTGAAAACACAGAGCACTTCAGGACTACAGTCCTTGAAAAGAAGTGATTGTTCCCATAAAGCTGCCACACATTTGTAAGTAGACAAGGTGTGGCTCCTTAGAAAGGTCTTCTCTAAGCCATATGACCTGTATTTGTTTGTGCTTCTTTGTGTGTAATGTTATTCTCTTGTCTTAAATCCTTTCTCCTATCAGATTTTCAGTTGTTTTGTTCTGATATTTCTAGTGTGTGTGTTCG